>SCDS01000156.1:56313-79512 GCA_004149465.1 Drosophila nigromelanica | reverse complement strand
AAGTATGGGAGCTATGGATCCGAGAGTTTCACTTGGCATGATTTTTGACAAAAATTTGACCCCTTAGAATCGGGTTTCATGTTGAATTTTATACTAATTATGACTAACACAATCGATTAAAAACAGTGGGGGTGGCCGGGATACCAAGGTGGCAATCTTTTTGAGAGGTCGTCAGCATCTACACACCAAGTTTGGTGACTCTAGCTCCACATTTTAAGGACTTTATCGATATGCGATTTTAGGTGTTATCGGTTTGCCACGCCCCCAGTGGGCGCAGCCCAAAATCCTTAACACTTTATCTGACGCGGGTCCACACGAGTATAATAAATGCATAATCTGTATTGGGGTCACAAAACTCGTAAGTCCACACTTTTCCAAATAATAAACCCTAATATTTATTTTTAAATGGCAATTACAATGTGATATTTTATTATTTAGTACTGTTAAACATTAATCTTTATAAATTGTAATTACCAAAGAGTCATACACACGCGCACACTCAACCCACACACACACACACACACACTTGGAGGTACGTCTGCTCGTATTATTTTGCGCGTGTTCCAATTTGTAACTGTAATTATTATGGTAGACGCCAGAATATCAAATGATACGCCAAATGTAAACACGCACACTCAGATACACACACAGAGAGAGAGAGACACAAATTTCATGTGGTGTAGAGATATATATAATGTTATATTTGTTTACTTCCTCGCACTAATTGAATAATGCGCAATTGTTTTTACATTTTGTGGTCGCCACATCCAGACAAATATTTGTGTAATTTGAATTTAATTCTGGCTGCTGTTCAAATTGCTGCCGAAACGGAGGCAAATCGAATAACCAGATGTTAAATGCGTTTTAATGAGCCACCCCGACCAAAAGCAGGGCCTAATGAAGTGTGCTGAAATATGCGTGAGCCCAGTCCGCCTGTCCTGATAAACTCTCGCAGTTTATTGCAGGTCATCTGGCATGTGCCATGCACAAGGATATAGGGGGAAAAATTGAGGATATGGCTATCTTAGGAAAATGGCATTGTAACTCTTTACAAATAAGCAGCATTTCCGTGCCAGGCTTGTGTTTGGCATAAAGCCAAAGATAAATGGCAACTACCAAATGCCAGCTAGAAATATAAGTAAGCAAATGGAAGGTCAGCTGGGAGACGGGCAAGGGAGAGCCAGCACAAAGGAAGAAATGTGTAACAAATCTTACGCTAGTTATTTCAGTTTTAGTTGTTGCTTTGAGGGCGAATTTATGGGCGCGCATGTCGCTGCACACACAAAAAGTTAAACAGTGCGAAACGGAAGTGCGACAACAACGGGGAACAGCCAAAAACGGGGCTTGGGCAGTAGACAACAAGAACACAACAGCAGTAGAGCCGTAGAGCGGTCGAACTGTTCAGCAGGTCAGCAGGATAGCAGGAAACTCCGGCCCTGTAATGCAATTTTTAGACGCCTCAACAACAAACTGCGAAATGAGTGCATCCAATTCCACATGACTCACACTCATATAGAGACTTCTCACTATAATGAATCACTAACACATTGAAAGGGACCGAGTACGGTTGAAGTCGACTTTGTAATGATCTCCAAGTGCAATTAAATTGATTGTAAGATAAGCGCTAATTTATTGAAATTGCAAGTGACAGAGATTTGTGGTTTGTCTTAATTGCATTTTTTTTGCTGTAAGTATATTATAAAGAATTATAATATAATAATATTATATTTCATGAGGTAGTTTATTGTTGCATGCCAGTTGTCAAGTCGTTTATACCCTATAGCGCTGCCTGTTCTAAGTATGTCAACTAGTTTTATCTGGCCTCCAGCAGAGGCAGCCAGCGTTGCTTTCACTAACAACATTAACTAGCAGTGCCCACGGGTCGTATGTGTAATGCGCGATATTTGACGAGTGTGTGTGTGTATGTGGGACTGTTGGTATGGTTTTTTTTTTTTGTTGCTGAAGCCAACTTCCGTCGCTTGTTGACATATTTCCACTTCATTGGAATGAACAGAGCAACCAGGCAAATGAAGATACAGCCGCGACAGCCGCGGGCGCCTGCCAGCTCCGCGACCCATTCAGGTGTGCATTGAAAAAAAAAAACGAAGAAAAAACGACAGTATAGAGCAGAAAATAATGGAGAAGTCGGAAGCTGGCGGATACCCGGCCAGGAGGCAGCTAACGACAAATATTTGACACATGGCAGGAGGCGGTGCTAAAATATGCGAGACATGTGCAAGGACGAGGAAAAAGGAGGGCGGAGCATAGCAGGGGCACATCCTATGCCAAGGATTCGTGCGTGGCTCCATGTTGCAAGTGGCAGACATTTTCTTATCCTTTGCACATTTTAATTTGTGTCAAATTGTTGCTAAAATGCAAAACGCATTGTTTGCCAGCGCGCGGGGGGTAGGGAGTGCCCAAAACCCTTTCGCATTGTTGTCCTTATTCTTGTACAGTCACCAGTTGTTATTGTAATTTGTTGTTACCCACGTTGTTGTTGCTGCTGCTGTTGTCGTTTGCCTTGTTAACACAGTTTTATGCTTTTGTTTTGCGGGCTGTGTTGTTTTTATTGTGCCATAAGAAAAACACTGCCAGACGCCGCGAGAAGCAGCCATAGTTGGGCTAAGGGAGCAGCCTCATCTGCTCAGCCCTTCCACCACTTCCCCGCTACATTCTGTTCCGCTGGTAGCAAAAGCACAACAATAAAATGTTGTTACAAATTCATTACCGAAGGCGTTAAATTTGACACACTTTTGCATGCAAAGTGCAATTGGAGAGAAGAGAAAGAGTATGCGAGAAAAAGCGAAAGCAAAGGAAACAGAGCACAACATGCAACAATGCTCAGCAGTGGCATGCCTTAAAATATGGGCTAGTAATGGTGAGAATGACTTTTAAGGGGTGCTTGAGAAGTTAGAGCACGTTTAGTTGTGACGTATCATAAATATAAATCTGATATAATTATTTATTTAAAGCTGCGCGCATGATCTGTAGTATAGATATATAGTACCCTAAAACGGAATAACATAAGTAGTGTGAAGTCATATGATTTATACAGAAATATTAATTAATATTAGGAAACAAGATCAAGCTAAAAATTTAAGAAATAAAAGTTATAACAGAAACTAAAAATATGGTTTAAATCGCATATTTCGAAAACTGGGCTAATCCTAACTATAATATATTTTATAAATTAAAACGAGACGATGTGCTTATTCATACTACAAGTATCTAATCTATTGAATGTGAATGTGAATCTATTTATGTATCTGTCAAATTATGCTTGAGCGAATTTTGCTTCTTTCATTTCCAGTCTAGTTGTGTTCATTTCCATGAACTCGCCGCATTAACCTCTTGCTGCAGACCTTCGAAAAATTGTCATTGCATAACATTAGGCGCAGCGTTGGCCATCGGCATCGTCATCGCCATCGCTATTTGGCCATTTCCGCTTTGGCCTTTGGCTTTGTCGTCTTCCGATGCGCTTCGTTTGCGTTATCCATATAATTTGCGTTGCCTATTTTTTATTGCCATTTGCATTATTCACATTTTGTTGTATCGAATATTTCCAGGCTTTTGCACACACAATCACAAACACACACCCACTCAGAGAGTTTGTCTTGAGTTGTGGGGGCGTGGCCGCCATCTCTCGCGTAAACAAAAAGGATTATTATCTTTTGACATTTTGCTAACGCGATTTGTTGCCACTTTGCATCTAAATCGAAATTACAAGAACACGCACGCATGCACACACACACACACACACACACACATACAGATAAGTACACCTACACAGATTTAAAGGCCTATAGAGTCATAAAACATGAATGAAGCATCGACATCCGCCTTCCACGCACAGCAACCACACTTGGCTGCCTTTGCGCTGCGATTATAATCAGAGTCTCATTGTTATTGTTGTTGCTGCTGTTGCCGTTGTGGCATTAACCTTAGCGTTTAATTTGTAGCGACTTCCGTTTGGAATTTTGGCAATATGCAAAATTACTTAAATCGGCGATTTCCGACCATTTCCGTTGATTTCTGCCTGACAAGCTCCGCGGCGCCTAATTGGATGCCCCTCCTGTCGCTGTTCCGCCTGCATTAACTTGGCTGTTTGTTAACCTTCTGCTGGTCATTAAAACTCAACATGTCTTTGGTCATTGTTTCAAATCGCCGTTCGCAATTTGCAATCGCATATTCAAAGGCAACTCTTGTTTGTTCAGCTGTGAAAATTACTTGTGGGCAAAAGTCGAAAACTTGAAAATTAAGAAAACAACAAAAAAAACACAAGGATGCGTGTATGTGGGTGGGTGTGTGTGTGTGTGTGTGTGTGTGAAAGAGAAAGAATTCTATTTCACATTTAACCTTTGGTAGCCATTATATGTACGTCGTGGCAGCCCCCTGCAATGGACAATATCGATTGACCCCAATTCCGTTTTCGATTGCAATTCGTTTCAGTTTCATGCACTTACAATCGAACCCAGCAGCAGTTGTTAGAGCCCAGCCACAGAGCCCCGTCGAACCCATTTAAACTGAGAGAAAACATAACTTATTTCCGCCCGAACGCATTTGACTTTGAATTTCATTTAGCGCTGGGTTCGCAACATGAGGCTGCTGACGATGCTTAAATGCGGCTCATTTATCAATTGATACTTAGCATTGTCCGTTTCAACTATCCACCAGTTGCTGTTCAGTTACGCTGCCATCAGTTAACCGGACTAAAACGGAGGCAAAACAGAAGCTGGCGCCCAGCCACCCAGTTGGAATAAGGTCAACTGCGTTTTCTTTCTGCCGTTTCCGATTTCCGTTGCCTGCACTTCAAAAATTGACTTTTACAAGAAAACAATTGCAGTGCTGATAAGTGGTCGAGAGCCAACGGACAGTGCACGTCCACACAGCCACGTCGACGTCCACTTTCGCAGTCCACGTCGCCGAGCGCCAGCGCCATCACCAACGTCGGTATTGCAGTTGTCGCAGATGGGAAATAAAAGCAAAACAATGAGAAAAATCCTGAAATATGCACCCGATGAACGAAGTCTCAATACACTTTAACTTAAGTACTACCAATAAAATATGAATATATAAATAAAAGGGACTCCCAGCAGATGACTTACCGAAAGGACACTAAACACCGAAAATCTATGCTTTGAGGTCCAGTTAGGTATGGACAAAATGTTATCCTAGGCTAAGAACACAAAAAAGTTATGTTGAAAGATCCCTTAATAAAATTATAATAGTAAAAATAATATTGTTATAAATATGGTTTGTAGCTTTGAATTCTGGGCACGAAAATTATCATTTTAAATGTTCCTCTATATTTAATATAACTTTATCCCTTAATAAAAATAATAATATTAGAAAAATATGGTATGTCAAAATAAACATTTTAAATGTTTCTCAGGATCGTCTCGCTAAATGTATATTTTGTATATTTTAATATCTATAGAGTAACGATACGTCGATCTTAACAACCTCTTCAAGTTGCCAACGGCAACGGAATTTTTATATTTTTCAGTAAAACTGTTGAAAAGGTAGAAAACTCGGCACAAGTACTCGCATTACCGTATAGACGAGCGTCTATTAAGCAAATTGAATGAGCAGTAGAGCCAGATGGACACGCTGTAACGTTTGAAAGAGACATATGCTCCTCAACCAAGTGCATTTAATTCCATTTAACAAACTCAAGTGTTGACTTTTGTACTTATTTAACTTTTTTTTTTTTTGTTTATTTTTTATATCTGAACATATATGCATAGCGCAGCAATTTCTAAGCTTAATGACTTAGTTATAATGCCCAGTTGCAAGTGTAAGCGGGTTGAATAGAATTTGCAGTAAATTCGCAACGATTTTGCGGTTAAGTGGCCTTGCTTGTTGGTTTTGGTATCTGGCAAGTTGCTGGCCAAGTAGCGCTGGCTCAGCTTTTGTGCAATTTCTTTTGGCCATTTGTTTTATGATTGGTTTCGTTATAACTGACATTTCCAACCATGGCCATGGCTGTGACCGTTTTTGGCCCTGGCCACGTCGATTGGTTCTGTCGGAGATATTGCTTCTTGTATTTGTACAGGTGTTCGTTTACTATGTATATAGGTATTGATAGGCAAACACAACTTAATTATCGTTACAATCCAGAATAACAGAATACATTTTGCATTTTTCATAAACTCTTAATTGAGCCGTTGAGCTGTCTACGCATTCTACAGCAGATGCGCCCAACTCAGCCAATGCAAATCTCAATTGCCAATTTGTTATCTCAAATATTTTGTATATCTAATAAATTGCACAATATACAAAACAAACAAGAATACCAAATCGAATAACATGGCCCGACTCAGCTAGGTGCCAGTTGTTGCCTAGCTTTGCAGTTGGGTAATAGCCTTCAATATTTAATGCCAATTTATGTTGCATTGTCTTACAACAGGCGGCTGTGGCTTCAGCGTAACCAACTCTCCTTCTCTCTCGCTCTCTTTCGCGCTCTCTCTTTCTCTGCTGCAGATATGCTGCATCAATTAAAGGTAATTCATTCATGTGAATATTGCATGACATTGTCAGACAAGCAGCTGAGAGTTGAGAGCCAACAGCTGAGGGGTCAACAACACAAAGAGCAGGAGCAGTGGCAGGAGCAGGAGCTGCAGCAGGAGGAGAAACTGCAGCTGGAGCTTTATAAAGCATAAGCATGCATGTGATAACAAAAGTTTATTATATGATATGCAAATGCGCTTCGGGCGTGCACTGGGACACTTAAATAAAAGAGGAAGGAAGCATAAATAATTTAATATTTTTACCAGAAACTTACACACACATTTGTCAAAATCTAAACCTTAACCCATGTAGTAGCTTGGCCAACTAGCAGCTGATTTCTTGCAGTGTGCCCACTCCTTACTGCACTTGAATAGCCATTTGCTTCAGCTGGCATCCAAGCGAGTCTCTAACTAAGAATGTAAATGCAGTTGTAAGCAATTCGCACCTGATGTTAACTGTAAGGATAATTTGCCAAAATTCTCGAGCAACCTGCAGTTGTACTAAGATAATTGTGTGAAATGTCTAAACAGTCATCAGTGAAATGTTCTCCGTATTTAGTGGATCTGCAGTTCAGCTGAAACCATTATCTAATTATATACAATTTGATATATGTGCGTATTTCGTAATTGAAATTCGTGTTCAGCTGACTGCGAACTTGACTTGCATTTAGGATAATGATCAAACAAAGCCAGATTCCAATTGCTAGTAAATTGCAGAAAGTCCGATTGATAGAGAATATTCAGCTTAAATTGTTTAAATTCTAGACTTTCATACAAATTAATCGCATCTTTAGATTTTCTGCTCAAATTTTATCGTATCTTATGGCAATTCTTTTTGTTCTATTATGACAAAGACATTTACGGTACATATAGCAGCTGTCGGGCAACATTTGAGGTTGTTTTACCTCACTGACAATTGCTAATAAAATCAAAAGTTTTTGCCACGCCTGCAACCGCCCACACAATGTCTAGCCGCTTCTTCGTTACGCCCACATTCAATAACTGTAGCGGCCCCAAAAACAAACTCTGGCAAGCCAGCTGCGACCCTCAAACACACACACATAAACACACACACACATAAACACACACTTAGTGTAACTTGCAGAATAAATATAACTCTGGCGCTTGAAATATATACACTGTTCAAAGTTTTGTTGGCTGCCGTCCGCTTCACCTGGCGATAGAAGTGAAAATTTCGCAAAATATTTGCATGCTAAACTTTAGTCATAATTTCAAAGAGCAGCCCCAGCCATGCACCTGTAGTATCAACACCCAGCCCACCCTAAGCCACCCCAATCCCCTCTAATTTGTAGCAGTGGCTGCCACTTTATGCTTCCATTTCCATCTCGTACTTGTTTTATTTTGTTGGCCTGTTTGTTACGGCGCCAGCGGCATTCGCCTCGCTTTCATCATCATCGAGTTGCCCAGTTTTTGGGCGCGGGTATATTGATTTTTGGCACTACGAGTGCTTTTTCGACACGTAGTCGAGCTCTGATAAAACGAGAGAAGAGACGCATTCAAATGGCAACAAAACTATGTGTGCAAATACAAAATTCAATGTTCGCCAAAAAAAATTTAAATATAAACTGGAAAGTTGTGTTGGATTTGGATTAATGAAGTTGGAATGCCCTGTAAATCAAATTAAAAAAAGTTTAATTTAAGTCTTTACAACTTTACTGTAGATTTTTTATATTTGATATAAAAGTCAGTCACATTTATTCGAATAATTTAACAACTAAAAGCATTTTTGGGGTTTTCATATGTATGGGAGCAATAGTATATTTATTTCTTCTTTCTGCATTTCGTTTATAAATATTTTTTTTAAATATATGTGTATATTTATTTGAAAGCACTCCACCCGATCCTTGTCATATAATTTGCTGGAATTATAATACCCCTTTCAATGGTGCGCACTTTAGTATCATTGGAGTGTAAAAAATGATTTTTTAAACACATACTCCGAGTTGGCTAACATGAAAGCTGGCATTTACTGGCAATAAATGTTTGCGGTTTCAATGTTCGAAGGGGCACAAAAAAGCAAAACACACTTTTAGGCATTTACGCTTCAGCTCACACACACACACACCCACGCACACACATACAAACACACATATACGGATGAACACTTTAGTATGGGCCCTTGCAAAACCGTTTGACCACAAGAGCCGTAATTTTTCGGTTACTTTCTATGGTCGGCAGCCATAAGAGCACTCAGGTATGGGAGTATTATAACCGCTGAGTGTGCCCATGTTTGGGCACAAAAATTTAAATGCCCAGCACTTATTGCATCTCTTCACTATCCAGTTCTGTTCTGTTCTGTTTGTTGGCAATCGCGCAGAAGCCAGTGAATGAAAATTGTGCAAGCCGGTGACCTTGTGACCGCAGACCAGCCACGTGAGGGTCCAGGTGAGCTAGGTGTGCCGGGTGAGCCAAGTGAACCCAGTGTCGAAAGTTGTTAGTTGGCATTTTCGAAAATGCATTCAAATGTACGAAAACTTTGCCGTTGGTCCCAGCTCGCAGCTCACAGCTCCCAGTGCGGCCACTCATCCTGCCTCAGTACCTGCTCCGGCAACATCCTCTTTAGTTGAAGCCCTAGTTAAGCACTTGGCTGGCTGCATGCGCTTTGGGGGCGTGTCTCTGAGCTGGCTAAACGAAGCGTGCGGCTCTCAAGCAACAAAACTCATGCATATTTTTTGGCACGCACTTTACCAAGGGCCACCGTCTATAAAGAGGGGGAAGGGAGAAATGCGGGATGCCGTGTCAGTGCCTTTGTGGTCAGGTAAACTGTTTGGGCTTTTGTTTTGAGAATGTTCTCGGCCGCGTTTGCGTTTGACATGCATTGACTATGCATAAACTGAAACCGAAACGGAACCCGACAAGCGTCGCGACGCTTTGGCGGCGTCTCAGTTGCAAATCCGCGTCGCAATCTGCGTGATCTTTTGGAATGGTGCCAAAAGCGAAAAATGCAAAAAAAAAGAAGAGAAATGAAAGTGGCAGTTGTAATCCGCTTGTACAGCAGGCGTCGTTTGACTTTGTGCATGTCAAAGAAAATGAAATAATGAATATTAACTAGTTCAAGAGCGGGAAAAAGCGAGTGAACATTTTCATTATAATACAAATTTGGTTTGGGATTTCACTTAATTACAGTTGAAAGCACGAAAAAACTAATATATATGACAGGTCTGAATTTGAGTTCTATTTGACCTTTCAGACTAGAATATAAATATAGATGGATATTTGTAAGTCTTACTTTCCTTTGTCTTACCAAACTGAGTTTGAACAAGTTTTTTTAAGCTTAAAACCATGTATAAATTGTGTTTATCAATTTAGAAAGGTTCTTAGCTCAACTGAAGCTTAAGTTGAATTTATTATTTAAGCACATAAAGTCTGAATTGTGACATTTATTCCATTTAGTTCGTGCTGAATGTGGAATAACTCTTTACAATTTTCAATCTTCCACTACAAGTGTCCTTTTTTTGGCCACTTTTTGTTTGCCCAGTTGAGTGTTTGCACTGCTGACAATGCCAGCTACCAGTTTTATCAAACCCGTGTGCTCTTTTTTGTCTCTGTGTGTGTGTGCGTGTGTGCGTGTGTTTGTGGTTTTTTTTTGTAGTGGTGCGTTGCAAGGGGTTTGTTAAACTCGCATTTGGTATTCATGCGAAAAGTTGGCATGTTTTTATTCATGCTGAGGCATACTTTTTTTTTATAGAGTACGTGCATGACTCTAAATGAATGTCAGTGCCTGTTAATGCCTTAAAAAAAGTAACATAAAATACAAGCGCATTATCATAATCATAAAATTGATTTAACTAATCAAACTGACATAAACATGAGACAAGATTAAAGCAAAAGTTGATACACAAGAAAAAAAATTAACACATATTCAAAGAAAATTGCTGTGGGTGGTGGATGGTCTTGGGGTAGGGGGTGTGAGGGGTGTGCGACATGCGACAAATCAGTGTTCGATTCATAAAAATTGCTGGCAATGCAAAAAGGCAAACATTGTTGAAGCGTGTCAAAGGCAAAGCTGGCAAAACTTTCTGCCAAATTGCCAAATTGAATGTCAACACGCGTAAAAATATCAGACAAGACGAGCCGAAATACCTACTGACTCACTCACTCACTGCACGTCTGACTGACAGGCAAACAGTCACAGCCAGGCACACGCATGTCCAGGTCCTTTGAATTTGTTTATGACTATTGACACGCTTGAAAGCTGCCCCTGCTGCTGCTGCTACAATCAAATACAAATTACGCATACGCCGCGTGTGCGCACGTGCCGCACTCGGGGCTCAACTGTCAACACACGTGGCTGTGCAGTTGTGCTCTTCTCCTGTTTATAAATAGCCCAACTTTAAACATTGCAACTAGTCATTACCAGTCGCTGCCTCTATTATGCCAACCAGCGCTGGCTTCGTGTTCATTTATCAACTAGAGGGTAGCCAACACGTGGCTTATCAGATACATTTCACTGTTTACGCCTATTCTGTCTCAGTTGGCTCAGCTGCAGCTTCAGTGATTGATTGTTGCTTGACAACAAAAAAAAGTGTAATAATATCTAGCCAAAAATGTTACACGCTAAAGCAGAGTAATAATTTATTATGCACTTAATACGTGGAGATTTTTTATTTTTATAACAATTTTTTATACATAATTTTCAAAATACCAAACAGGTAATTTAATATACTTGATTCATCAAGATCTTTTATAATAGCGTAAAAACTGGAAATAATATCTAGCCAAAAATGTTACATTCTAAAGCAGAGTAATTTTTTGTTATGAAATTAATACGTTGAGATTTATTAGTTTTACAACAATTTTTTATATATAATTTTTCAAATACTTGATTCGTCAAGCTCTTTTAGTATAATAGCGGAAAAACTGGAAATTGTCCATAGTGTTGGTAGAGTAATACTGATAATACTGAATAATGAGCTGCAAAGGGGGTATCTTATTTTTAGATTCGATAGCGTTGCAGCTTTTTTTGACAATTCTGTATGAAAACAAAGGAGACTCTACTTTCATTTCACTTGAACAAGCCATCCATCCAAGGTCAAATTCTAACGCTCGTGCTTACATTTAATGATTGGGTTGAGCTTTCACTCTTGTTGATAGTTTTTTACGAGCGCACGGTTCCTGCTGGGAACAGTGCCACGTTTCGGCTGAAGGACATTGTGGCAACTATAAATGTGTTTTATTGCAGTTTTTAAACGCTTTGCTGATTTTGCTTACGAAACATCAAATGTGTTGCAATGCAGGGACACATGAGTCTGTGTGTGTGTGTGTAGGTATGTGTCTGTGTGTGTGAGTGGGAAAGTTTGCCAGGTCTCACAGGTGAATTAACTTTTCCGCTCGACTCGGTGCTGCTGCCGCTGCTGCTGATGCAAGTTGCTGCAGGCGCAAAACTTTCGAGCAAGTCAAAATGCATTTTGTGCAAACTTTTGCAGCTCTGTGCATTGACAACCGCAGTGAAAGGCGGTGTTAGGCGGCTGTGTGTAGGCGTGGCTGGCGGCAGCTGCCAGATGCCTTACACTCGACTGGCTGGCGAGGCCAAGCAATGGCGAGAGCTCTGCGGAGGCGTCAGGCGTCTTTAAATTTTGCTTTAATGCGTTTCATTTATTTGCTTTTACTTAGCAGTCCAATCGACCCTATTGTTGTTGCTGTTGCTGTTGTTGTTGTCGTCGCCATTGAAATAAGCCCTACAGATTTCATTTCGCCTGTGGCCGACAAACGGAAGTGACCATCGAACCGAACTGTTGAACAGAGCAGCGCTGAGTCGAGCAGAATCCCGCTCGACATTTGCTTTGTTTATTTTTACTTAAGTGTTGACTGCCTCTTTTCCTCTGCTTCTTCCTGTGGCTGCTGTTCGGCAAATAAACCATAAAAGAGCATAAAAAATGTTTCAATTGTCGCGGCTGTACACTGCAAGAAATCTGTATGTATTCGATCTGTATATTAGTGCTGGGCATTCTGTGCTGGGCACTACATTCTGTGCTGGGCACTAAAAATATATTTACACTGCCCACTGTCAAGTGTGCTGGAGACAGACAGCACAGAATGTTCAGCTCGACTGCAGCTGTTGGTCATAAAAACAGAAAACACAAATCGAAACAAGAACAACAACAACAAAGTTTTTGCCACAAACAGCACAAATATAAAATTCACAGCAACGGCCATAAAAAATTAAATCAGTTTGCACAAAACACTTGCACATATTTCTCTCAACTTTACCGCCCCCGCTCAGAGCTCGACATCATAAGGATTTCAATGAAACGCACGCGCGCCATTTTGTTTGAGTGATTTTGTCTTGGAGAACGCGTAATTGCAGCGAAAGTTGAAACTCGGCTGAGCAAAAGAAAATGAAAACTGCTGCTTCCTAGATGCCCGTGCAGTGCAGATAGTCGAGCAGGATCTATTTGCCAGAGTCGACGTGAACAGGACCGGTTCAGCGGCATTAAAATGGTAGACTTTTCATTATATAAATAAAAAAACGAAAAAAATACTAAATTTAAGTGAAGTTATCATATATCTAATTATTTTGCATTGAAGTACTTAAACAGAAATAGATAAATTTTAATAATAATTAATTAATTCATATTTATTTATTATTAAATATAAAATAATATGGTACAAATAGTCAACATTTGGCTTAAATATATTATAACAGATTGAATATGTGATACAGAAATTGGATTTAATAAAATTCTTTAGGTAAATAAAATTGTTTTTTTCATTTTTGCAGCCCCAAACAACTTGCGCCCTATGCTGCCACGCCTATGTTTCGCTCCCTAGTTGTCAGTGGCGATTTTTTGTGTTTTTGTTTTTTTTGCGCTCTTCGTTTTAAAAGTTGTGCAAACTGTTTTGCCTTTTGCGTGCCGCAGAAAAGTTTGAAGCAGCATCATTTGTCAGTGGATAAATAGTTTTCCAGTAAGTAGCTAAAGTTATGCTTTTTGATTATGTTGCCTTGGCTGATAATATTTCATGGCTATCTCTCTGTGTCGGAACTTTAGATGCTGTCCAGTCAGGCATTAACGCTGGCATATCGGCCATATATGTATGCGGGGCATATTTGTGCGTTAAGTAAATGCCATAAATTCAAATTGTTAGCTGCTTAGTGGGCGCAATTTGGCGCAGGTCTTAATGTGTGTAAGCCGCAAACATAATAAATAAGCTTAACTTTGGTCAATTTGACAAAATTGTTTGAGCTTAGTAAAGTGCGTTTCGCTCCGATCAAATAAATCAGTGGCAATTTAAGATGCCAGCTTTTGCCATAAGCGAATTTATTACATACTCGTCCGGTTTAGACTGGGAGGCCGTTTGGGGGGTGGGAAATATTGATGAGCACAGATTTTGGTTTACTTAGGGCTCCGGTTGCCTACAACCGCTTCTCGCTGGCCGCCACTAATCAAATTCAACATAAATGATTGAATAGAATTTTAAGCATAAAATCGGTAGAATCGAGCAAAAAATATAAAAATAAAGAAAACCCCAAAAATGTTGTCAGTGATTGAGCGCTCCCGGAATTTGGTCACAGTCTCACGTTGCGTATACGCAACGTGTGCACAAACTTGCCGGTTGATTGATGGCAACTGGAAGTTCGTTTGCCTCTTGCTTAGGCATGGCCTTTAAAGCGCAGCTTAACAAATATGCAACCAGAAGAGAACAGGAACTAGTGGAAAATCAGGACCACTTCACCGTACATTTGAAACCACTTGATAATAAAACGTAAAATTGCAACGAACTGACGAAGTGTCCTGCGTCCTGCGACCTGCGCGCTGCGCCCTGTGTAAATGTAGTCGACGGTCGCCCGTGCCGGGTCCAGGATCCCCGTTGCCATTGTCAGTTGCATTGGCGTGGGATTTAACGGTGTCAACGGTGCAAAGGTAATAAAAGCAGTGCATAGCTGCCCGAAATGAAATATTAAATGCACCCTCGAATTCGAATGCTCGAGTACCCCAAACGCTCAATCCTTGAATTGTTGCACTTAGATAAGTGCAGCTGTATTGAGTTGAACAAAGCTGGTTGTGCAATTGTCAACTGGATGGGGAAAAGTACAGCTTATTGTGGGGCTTATCATTGGGGTAAGTTAAGGGTTAATGGGCTTAGGAGCTGGCAACTATTGTAAATAAAATGTATAATAAATTTTATGACTTTAAAGATTTATATTATTATTTATTATAAGCTATTATTTATTATAAGCTATAACGATAAAAAAAATTAAATATGTAAAAACTATAAATATTTTTACACAAATTTGTATCACAGCTCAAATTTCAGTTAAATTTCAGGTACTTTCTTTTTTGCGAATTGCTCCGCCTTAAAGTGACTACATTTATGCGAGTCTTTTGTGGGTCCATTCCTCCATATCCATATTTAAGTACCACAAAATATGCTCATTTTATTTAAATAAAAACGCACATAAAAAAAAAAACAAAAACACAAACAAATATCTTAAATGTTTTGCTTGTCTGTGGGGCTTCCCGAATTCTTAGCACGTCGCAAGTTGCGTTATTAACACGTATTCCCCACTTTGCACGACCATCTCTGCGTCGAATGACTTTAATTTCGATGTCAGGAATTCAAGAGCAAATTTGTTTTGGGCTCGTGGATTTTTAATGCGAATGACGCCGATGAACTTGTTAAACTTTAGTGCGCCTCAAAAAGTCATAAAATTTAATGCGACTAGGCGCAGAAATAGGGGGCGTGAGCACAGCACAGAGAACAGAGAGCAGTCAAGGCAGGGCAATCTGACCGCGGTCATTTGTTAGAGTGACCGTTACACAGTGGAGCCAAGTGGAGTTGGGCCGGAATTCGCTTCTGAGCGTCTCTCGTTGCTGATGATAGATTTTCATTTTGAGCGCCTGCTTTTATGCTATATCATAAAAGCGCTTCGTAGGCGTTACACACATTACACGACTCACACACAAACACTCGGCACAGCACACAAGCACGCACACAAACAGACACCCACACACAAACATATGCACAACCACAATGTTGGCTGTTTTCTCTGTGTATCTCGTTAGTCGCGTCGCCTGTTTTGAAAAATGTTGCCCATGCGTATGGTGGGCGCTGCCCCGCCTCTTTGTTGGCGACTGCCTTCTGATCTGATTGATTAATACATCAATTTGTTATAGAGCCATCAGTTGTCTGGTACACTTGACACAGTTTGCAGCTCATTAAATCGACACAATGCCGCATCAAAGCTAATTATGCAAGTTTTGTTCTTGCGGATTGTTTTTTGTTTTGGCTTTTTTTGTCATTTGGGGAAAAAACTTTTGGTGACAAATCACATATGATAAAAGTTTTCTAATGACCACAGAAAAAGGTGTCTGATAAGCAACGGGAAATGGAATAAGTGATTGACAGAAACTTTGTGCTTTTGAATATTTAATTTGCCTGACAGATGTTCATAGAATCATTTTTAGCTAGAGCACTCAGTCGGACTAAAAAAAACTACTCGAGGAGCATGTTAATTGGCATTCGATAAAAAAGTCTCTGCTTAAAATAGCTTTTTGATATACCATAAAAAGCACGCTTTGTTAGAGCAGTAAACGAAAGATATTCATAAAGACATATGTAACTGAACCTTATCTAACTGCTAGCTTCAACTACAATAAAAAGTTTTCACATCTATCGTCAGTTGTTGTGGTTATTTTCTTGCTTCGGCACCCACTTAATTCTGAACGCCACACAAAAGGCACGGCCTGCGGTTAGCTTCATATATATATATATATCTGGCAGTGGGAGTATGTGTGTGCTAAAAACTTAATTGGTTTTCGCATATCGAATAATACGTTTAGTTGCCTAGACAGAAGACATAAATTGCTCATATTGGCTTGATTTCTTTTGAGCAGATATGCAGAAATTTCAATGGCTTCAGCAATTGTCTGACAGACATGCCTATAAATTATACACCAGCAGTGCTCCAAGCCGCTTCGAGTTCTAGAGTGCTCAGGCCGACGTCTCTGTGACAGCATTCAATATGCATAGTTAAGCTAGTTGCACAATTTGTTTGATTGATTGACTGCTTGATTGAGTTGAATGCTTAGGGTGCTCCAATGTTGCCCCCACCCCACTCCCACTCCCCTCCCATTAACAAATTGCATGTTGACTCCTGCGCGTGTCCAGCGGCAATTAAAACCCAATGAAGTTGGCTGTTTTTAATTGTTTGCGCTCGCTGCTTTGATTGGCGCCTTAAACGTTAAGCACACACATCCACGCTTAATGGCTCGACACCCACATGATCTCAAGTATACGTCGCATTAAACAGTTAACTTTCCTTAAGGCACTCTGTATACTGTGTACTGTATACTGTATATTGTGGGCTGTGAGCTGTGGGCGTGACCGCAGCATTTTGTTAATCATTTTATGCCTTTTTATGTATTTTGCATGCATTTATTTTGATTTTCCATATATACACACATGTATATTTTTTACAGACGTTGCTCATAAAAACAACCACATCCCGAAATTTGCAAAAAAGAATTTAAGCATCGCTTCCTTTATGGGCTGAACAAGCATGCCGCATTCCCCGCAGCCCTCGCAGCGCCCGCAAGCTTCCGCTTAATGTTGTTTTTTCGTGTGAATTTGTAATAACTTGCATAAATTAAGGCGCTTGCATTGAAGGCAGCCGCAAAAACTCAACTCTACCACAACGTAGGGGAGAAAATTGTGAAGGGGAAACTTGACGAAAGCCACGTTTAGGTCGAAATATTGTTGAGTTTTTCGTGCCTCCCCTTTTTCTGAGGTTTTCACCAACAGCTGCTGCTGGCTTGTGGGGCTCAATTTAATGGCATTTCCCTAGCTCTTGCCAGTCGCGCCGCCTTGTTTTATAAATCTCATATAATGCTCATAAATGACACCGAATTGGGTAAACGGGCCCAATAGCAATTTTGATATGATTAGCTGGCCAACACATGTTGCCAGCAAAACATTTATTTGAGGTTACGAAACCAATAAGGGTCAACTAGCCGCCTAGCTGTCAACCCCTCAAAACATGCTCTGACATTGAGATTTGTGCTTTAAATTTGTGTTTGCCTTAAATTTGCATTCGAATTTTTAGACTGCGCGACGACGAAGCGCCTTAAATTATGCATCAAAATAGTTCACATTGTCTTTGGGCATGTGAAAGTGAAATGACATAAAAAGGACAGACAGCTTGTGTGTGTCTGTCTGTCCGTCTGTCTATATACGTGCGTGTGTGTGTGTGTGGGCGTGGCAGCGACATTTGCCCTGCATGTTGGCAAGTCAATTTTTGTGATAAAGTTTTTGGCTGCACATAAATTTTGTTTTAATGCGCTTAGTTCGCATTGGGGGGGAAATCCGGGCTTGGAAGGGAAAGAGGGGGGGGGGGGGCAGTGACAGTGGCTGCTGCAGAGGGACAATCAACTGCTTGTTAGCGACAAAAGGCATTCTCAAGCTGACCGAAACATAAATTGAGCGCAGCATTTTTGATAATGATACAGGGGCGGTGGTAATTTTTGTTTTCTTCGGATTCTGTTTTTACTTCTTGCTTCGCTTTGCTAATTATTTAATTAATTAGTAGGCAACATTTTAATTAGGCTTAAGTGCTGTGGCAGTCAAATCACTTAATGGCAACCAGCTTTAAATGCCATGGACATGCCAACAATATCAATATGAATGAGGGCAGTCAGAGAAGTTTATAAATAGTTAATGCAAGTAATGAAAAAGCGTTGGAAAAATTTTATTATTGTTATTGTAACTATTTTGTTGTGGGAGTATTTTGGAATAAATCTACTATAAATAAACAAAACATAACATTACATTATTAACTCTTTTAGTGACAGTTATTTTGTACAACAACTTAAAAACAAAGTATGTTTTGATTTTCTTATTTTTTAAATTAATCTAATTTTTAATTGAATTCTTTTTTGCGTTGTCGCAATTTTCAGATTAAACCCGAAATTTACTTAGCTACCCCGTTTCGAATAATCAAACTGACCCACTAACATGCAAACAATGGCGTGTACTGAGATTCAAGACAATGGCCGCATTCGGATTGTGTGTGTGTGTGGGTGTGTGTGTTTGTTGTTAGCATCTGTGTGTGTGTGTGTGTGCATCTTAGGCAAACAAGCCAAACAATGTAGACAATTGCTTTTAGAGCGTTGACTGATGACAATCGCAATCACTTGGCCGCCCTCTCAACCTAGTTTCCATTTTCGGTGGCAGCTCCACAAAGCAAACAAACGCAAGAGTTTTTGCCCACTCGCTGCACCACTCTTACTGATGATGATGATGGTGCGCTGTGGCTCACGTAGCTCAGGTAGCATTTGCTGCGCTCAATTTGTAGTTGGTTGCCAGCCTCTGCGCACACACCAACACCAACACACACACACACACACACACCCACACAAGTACACCCGAACACAACACATACGGTTACAGATTACACATACGGCGCGGCGTGTGGTGCGGCTGCCGCCTGTCAGCTTATAATTCAATTCGGCAGCTGCTCCATTGAAATGCTAGCCGAGAATTCATCTGTCAGAGGTGTGCCTTGCAAATTGCATTAGCTGTCAGCGAGTTTGGTGTAATTTATACACAGATTCCACACTTGACCCACTCGCGTGCGGTGCGTGTCATTTTATTTTCTGTCATTGTTGTTGTTGTTGTTTTTTGTTGTTGTTAAGACTCATGCATGACAACAATGGGTTCAAGTTGCTGTCATGATTTAACGCTTGCCATGTTTATTGAGAAACAGCTGCCATCATAATTCAATATTTTACACTTGAATGTACACTGAACATAACTTGACAGCTGCAACAACGACAAAGGCGACAGGAACATCAACGGCAAATGAAAATGTTTACACGCTGCTGAGCCAGCACAACAAAAACAAAACCAACAGCAATAGCAACAGCAACAGCAACAGCAACAACAACAAACCACTTACAGTCGGTCTTGGCTGCGCACTCAAAGGCACAATTGGCGCCAGCACGTCTTGAGCGTCTCGGGTGACCGACAGTATCCGCAAGAGCAGCCTTTGAGGTACGTCTTTTGCTGTCCAGTTATATAGTTATGCTTGCTGTTATTATTGTGGCCCATAAGCCAGCGACAGCTGTTGCGCAACAGGCGAGCCAAGTTCACCTGCCCAACTGGCAATCTTCAAGTCAAATGAATTGGGAGTTTTGTGTGTGGCAACTGTTATGCAACATAATTAACTGAATTGTGGCAGAGTTAATTAGGAAAGGTGACACGAGCTGTGATTAATTTGCACGCTTAACCTCGAAGGCAACCCTCCACGGCGTATACGTAATATTCGCTCTGGTCTAAGGGCGCAAAATTCAATCAACTGTGTCAGGCAAATGCAGCAAATGTTTGGCCGCAAAGCCAAAAACTGACTCCAGGTACTAGTTGGATTACAGTTGAACTTTGGGGGCGGGGTCAACAGACAGCCAAAAAGTGTGGTCTGGCCGCAGGGCAGACACAGGTCCAAAGCTGCAGTGACCACTGCATTACATAAAGCCATGCTGTTGTTGGTTGGCTAGCAAAAACAGAACTGGTAAAAACATTACGAGTATCTCTTCATGTTCAGTTTCTGCTGCTTGTTTGAGCTTTGCTTTTGATTATGCCGTACAAGAGATTTCCTCTCTCGAGCTCTTAACTGAAATCTGGTTGAAAAATACTTTTGTTCCTTGAGATTCTTGGCGCTCAATTTTGGCTTTATTTCGGATTGCTGCATGCAATATTTAAGCTGTGTGGCTTTTTGTTGTAGAATATACTTTAAAATAATACCGAAATTGCTTTTGTCTGGTTTGTTTGGAAGTAGACGCACACATGGCGTATGCGCAATATTTCTCACATAATATCACGCATACGCAGCGTTTAACCTTTTTAACAGCAAGCAAACGCACAAATTGCGCACTTTAAAGAACGCACAGCAGCAATAATAATATCGTCCGCTACGCACTCCGGCAAGCCGCAAAGAAAAGTTTTCACGGCTCGATAAGAGTTTTTTAATTTGTCTTAAAAGGTGAACTGTGCTGGTTGTGGGGTGCCAAAGGCGCTACCCCACATATAGCTGGGGCCAACTTTTTAGGCGCGTAATTTATGCGCAATGGAAGCGTTGGGATTACGACAAAACCAAGGGCGTGGCAGCCAACAACGCAGGCGACCATGTCGTCTGTTCAAAGTATAAAAACCGTAGGGAAGGGATGAAGGTCTGGCAGGCCGGAGGCTGCCAGGCAGACAGGTGTAGCAGTCAAACCGGAAAATTAGCGGAAAGCGTCAAAAGCGTTCCCCAAACGGCAATGTCGCGACATGGCCGTCGCCCCTTCATACCCCCGCTTATACCAATCCCGCTCTTACTTTCCGTTGGCTGACTGCGGCTTGACTTTTTGCATAACCACAAAAGCAGCAAGAGCAACAAAAGCAGCATCAAAAAACTGGCGAAAATGTTTGCGTAGTTTGTGACTTTGCGGCTGTTCTGAGTTGTTGTTGTTATGATGGTTGTTGTTGTTGTGTTAACAAATACGCCGCAGGACAGTTTGAGTTCTGTGAGGTTTTTGGCCGGTGACTGTCGTCCAAGGCGTAATTACCTGGACTTTTGACTATAATTTGACCACGTTGTTTGCCACTTTACTGGCCTGTAAAAGGCGACAACAACAATTAACTTGGCTCTAAGGGTATGATAACTATGTGCTACACTTTGCCAGCTGCTAACTGTGTCAGTTCAAAGTAATTAAAGTCTTTGATATTCAGGCTAACTGTATGGTATAAGATTATCTAAGCTTATATTCAAACTCAGAACGAGACAAACCAACTGAATACTTGGTCGGTTGTAATTAATATTAAAGTTAAATATACAATTAAATAATATGTAAACTTGATTTATGCCCTAATATTAAATTGGTTAATATATAATTTAAATTAGTTGTTTTAATATTTTATATTATTTATAAAGTAAAATATAAATATTTCTGTCAATTATATTATTGCTAATATTTCAATAGTTAAAATAATATTTAGATAATATACCACTTACATAATTGTTTGTATAACCTACGAATAAAAGTGATTAAATATTTATGTAGCTGAGCGCATTTCAACTTCGATATTTTGAAATAATTTCAATTTTTCTTTTGGCTTATCTAAACGTTTAATTTTAAGCCATATTTGGTCTTCCTTTTGTCTCTCTTTCTCTTATTCTTGCAATGGTTCTCATCCTCTCATGCATATCAAACATTTCATGGGCGTTGGCTTAAGTAGCCATTGTTTTTAGTGTTGTTTTTGTTGTTGTTTTGGCTTGCGGCTTTGAGGCGGCTTAAAATTGGATTTGCGTTTCTGCTTTGACATTGCTTGCTGTTGTTGTTGGTGCTGCTGGTTTTGGTTCTCTCATGTGCGTACTTATAAACTTGTCACTTTAATAACTTTTTGCTGGTTTTGGGTTTTTCGTTCTGTTTTTCTCCATTTTTTTTGGAGGCTGTTGTTTTTTGTGACAGCTACTTCAAAGCACGTTTTAATTGCTGTCCTAACAGCTGGCCAAAATATTTATTTTTTTATCATATCTTTTTGTTTTTCTGCTTTGTTGTATTTTATTTTTAGACGTGATGAAAATCTCGAATGGAATGCCAGCAGCATTTGCTTTTTATGACTGGCAAACATGAAAGACAACATCGAGGCAATGAGCACTAACAATGTGTGAAAATTCGCACGTTCGTCATAAATAGCAATACATACAAACATACACCCACTCCCACACACACACACACACACACAATAGAAATGAAAAACAATTTTCAAATTTACGCATTTCCAACGTTATTTATAATTTGCCATTTGTTATGGGATATACGAATTGCGGGTCCATTGTTAGCAAATGGCGAGCACGCAAATTGCAGTTAAGGGCAAAGTTATGACGGCTCTTCAAGTGGGGAGCGGGAAGGGGCCTTTAAACTGTCACGCTCAGTAGCAGCTACTCCCATTGCCCCGCCCTCCTTGAATACTTGCCTTAAGCTCATTAGTCGCCTGCCACAGTTGCAACAAACTTGGTGCCGCACAAGAAGTTATTTCAATTCTCGCAGCGCCTGTTGCTGTGCAGCAATTTCACTTAACATTTTCATTTTAACTTGTTGTTTTTTTCAATTTCACGGCGAATGTAACACGCACAACATTTTGTAATTATTTGCACAAATGCTTAATTGTTTGCATTTTCCAACGAATTTCCCACAAATATTGACAATTGGGGAGGATAGGGATGTGGCTTGCTTGCGGTTAAAAATTATCTTGCAAAATTCACTTTTTTTTGTTTTTTGCAGGCCACTTCAATTAAATAAATAGACTTTTGTTTTTTATGGGGCGCCAAGGAAATTTAAATAACCAACAAAAAAATTTGCGCAGCAAAATGGGCCGCAGTGTGTGTGTGTGTGAGAGTTGTTTGCATGTGTGTGCGTGTGTTCCTGGGCATTGAACCAGTTTCAGAAACCGCCGCCACACAAGCATGTGTGTGTTGGTGGAAGGAGTTGGGGGTTGGGGGGATGCTGTTGCTGGCTGCAGCTTTTAGTCAAGTCTCTGGTTGTACATAAAAAAAGTCAACAGACAAACAAACATGTAAATTATGAAAAATGTACCAACAAAGCGACGTAAGCGCATGCACACACACACACATACGTATGTACACATAAAGCAAGACAATGGTACCCAAATTTTTAGGGTAACTAAGAAAGTT
>SCDS01000156.1:0-56075 GCA_004149465.1 Drosophila nigromelanica | reverse complement strand
TGTTTGATTTGAACTTAATTGATTACCAATATATTTATTTAATTTTCGAAGACAAAATTTTGAATAAATTGTTTACAAACTTAAAACTATTTTTGGTAACATGAAATTGAGACTCAAGACATGATATATATTTTTTTTTAACCAAAACCATATAGTTCAGAGTTCCCCTCTAGTCACTAGCATTACGCTGGGTCTTCTCCCTGCCGGTTCTCAGTCTCTAATGGTTCTGGTACAAATGCATTGTTCCGTCTGTCCATCTCACGTTTCTCATCATCGGTCAACGGTCCAGTGCCATAAGCCGGTATATTCCGATAGAGCTTTGTCAGCTGGTTCAGACTGTGTAGCTCGTTCTGGAAGAGGGCCAATCGTGATACGAATGGGCGATTCTGTGGGAAAGGTCCACAGTTCTGATCGTCGTCATCGTCATCGGCAATGAGATTTAGGGAAGGCATCCAATTTGAGAAAGAATCGGACATGACTGTTATCTAGATTTTTCAATAAAATTTACTTTAAAAATAAATGCCTTTTTAATGTACGGAACTAAATTTCTAATGAGAATTTCTCAAAAGCTGTGTAAGCAGACAGAATCTGAATGGCTACCTAGATTTAATGAAATTAGCTGTGTATACATATGTTTATAACTATTAATTATTTATAATGTATTATCGGTAGGAAGTAAACGATGCATATCGCTCTTTGTGTGAAGCCAAAATACTCTTCTAAATGTGTGCTCCGCACTGTGCACATGGGCAAGCGCGCGCACACACACACATAGACACACACACACGTGTGTGCAAAATTACTGTGTCTCGTTAGCCAGTGGCTGAAGCTGCTGTTGCTGTTGTGGCTGATGTTGTTGTTGCTGTTTTCGCAGACACTTTAGGCAGCCATGTAGGCCGTCAACATCCGCAGTGTGGCAGCTGGCAGCCTGCTGCCCGCCTCTCACCCCTCACACACACACACACACACACACACAGCAACTGAATAATGCGCACCTGTTTTGTTTATTTTGACTCCGCTGTTGTTGTTGTTCCTGCTGCTGCTGCAGTTGCAGTTGTTTTCATAGAGACCAGCTGCAGTTGTGTTGTGCATTTAAAGCAGCGCCGAAAAAGGGCTTTGTTGTTGCCACATTTGCAGGTTGCTTGGCTCATTTGCTCGCCGAACGGAATTGAAAGTTTCTCTTAGCTAAACAAACAACAACAAAGCAAACAAATGAACTCATTACAAAGTATATCCGCTGGCGATTCGATGATTTTAAAATTCAGCAGAGCAAAGGGCAACTTTCGACTGCAGCTTAGCAGCAGCGGCTACGCTTAATTAAATGCCCAACAAGCAGCAAATTAAATAAATACGCACTGCACAGAGCGGCAGCTCGGTCAACAGAGGCAGCTGGAGCCACCTTTGTTCTCCATTGACAATGCAGCGGGACTAATCAGTTGAGAAAATGGCGGGATGCTGCGGCAGCCAACAAAGGACCAACTGGACCCTTTGGGCCATTAATTAGCTCACACAAACAAAAGAAAAACTTGCCGAGCACAGTTCAAGCCGACCGTTAAGCGAAAATGAAACCCAAACAACGTAAGGTCAAAAGTGCCAATACAATGTATAAATAACTGAAAATAAAGAAATATCCTCGCAAAACGCACCTAATTATTACGCATTTTTACCAATCTGTGGACCCACCCACGGTCAAGTACTCACATATCAATCCCCATTGCATACCCTTTCAGCATTTCACTGGGGGCATCAATCAAACAAATTTTCCCACACTTTACGTCCGCCAATTAATTTGAATCGTATTGAGATTGATCATCAGCAGCATCCGTGCGAGATACTCAACAGCCTGTGCTTAATTTTTGCATTTCACTTAATTATTTTATGGCAATTAAAATATTTTGAAAAACGCTTAAAATTGCGCTGACGCGCACGTTGAGTTAAATACAAACAAAGATGGCATTCAGCTTTGCATTTAATTATCAATACACATACACATTTTAAATACTTTATGAGATAATAGCAGCTAAATAATAATTGTAACATAATAAATATTTAAATAGAATGAAGTACTAAATGATATCCAGGATTAGCATCACTGACACTGTGACTTTATTTAATAATTCATTAATCTAAATAGTTATTTTTATAAATGAATGTTTATTAAATCCTACAAAAGAGTCTTTCATCAGTATAAAATAATAAGTATAATCAAGTATAATATAATAAATTTTATCTACTTAAACAAACCAGTTTGGGCTCTAAAATAGAATGTGTAGCAAGAACATTTATAAAATCTGGAACAAATTGAATAAGGTTAAGGTTACAAATTTGTTGGGTCGGTGAGATTGGGAGTGCTTTTAGGCCAACGCCCAGAGGCCAGTCATGCGTGGCGGTATTTAGAGTTATTGTAGTGGCAAAAGTTTTGGCCTTGCAATTTAACTAAAAGCCTCAATAAAATTGAAAGGTGTTTGGGGGCCAGAGTGAACATACGAAAAACACAGCGCCCAGTAAATACTTGTAGCTCTCGATAAAGTGCTTACACTTAACGGTTGCAATCGGTGTGTGTGTGCGTGAGAGAGAGAGAGAGAAGGAGAGGGAGTAATAATCATGTGATAGCCGTGACATAAACATTTATGTTGCTACTTCTCACAGTTGAACGTTGAGCGTGAGTGTGCAACGAATAAAAACTGCCATGCCACGCAAATCCAATTGAAATCGTTGCATGGTGCGAGGCAAATCCATTTAATAACCAACATAAATACTCTAAAGAAGCTTTACGACTTGAGTGCGCCACAGGAAACTATTTTTCCAGCAGACGACTCCCAGAGAAGACCATAACACGACGATGGTGGTGCGGGGAGCGAGCGTAAAACTGGCTCAAAGCTCAAGCGAGATGTGAGACATTCAATGTGGTATATGCGAGTCGTGTATTTGTATGACAGTTCATTCAAATACCATTGTGTATGTGTGTGTGTGTGTGTGTCACATGCAAATATCTGTGGGCGTGAATCCCGCAACGACACTTTACGAGCAGCGCAACAACTGGAAAAACTGAGCTGATACGAGTCTGGGGCAAAGTCTGAGGCGGCTTTCAATTCTATCTGCCTGCTGCTTATTTTTATGCTGATTAACCTAAAAACTTGATTTGGTCTTGCCTTGCACACACACATATATACACACTCTATGTCACACGTAATTGAATAAGAATATGACTCGTTTCAATATTTTATACCGTGCCCCACAAAATTGCCTACAATCATAGCCAACACGTCGCCCAAAAACTGTGACTGTGTCCATAAAAACTCATAAACTTACCATAAATATCGGCCCAGTAAACTGGCGCCGTATTATTGTTATACCCCGTCACATGGGTATAACGGTTATATTAGTTTAACATACATAAATGAGAAACGTCGAAAATTCTTCATACTTTGCTGTTCGTAGGCGTTTATACATTAATCATACGCCACGTAGCCTAAGCGATTTGTTGGCTATAAAAGCAGCATAAATCATAACTAGCATATAAATATTTACGCAGAGGGTATCTTCACGTAGAACACGTAAGTGTTCTTAGTTTTATTGGAGTTTTTTTTTTTGTGGTGTGGGCTGAGAAAGAAATATGTTCGATTTGGGCTGTTGCGCCCAAGCGGTTTTTGTTTGACTCGTTCAGCCGTGCTAAAGATGATGTGTAATTGCATTTTATTGCCATAAATAAAAGTTTGAATGGGGCCACGCCCCCAGCATTGAGTTGGCCCCAAGCATTTAAGTGGCAGCGCGTGCGTTTTTGCCTTAATTAGGAAGCAATTGTAGTTGCAACAGTTGCAGCTGCAGTTGAAATATTTAAGCAATTCCACAAGATTTCTTAATTAAAAAGTTGCTACAACGTCGGGCTCACATCTTCGTCGGCATCTTGGCGAGCATCTGAGGTGTCAGCAACAATGAAAATATTTTCTGCTCTGCTCGTTTCTTTCCTATACCCTGCGCCCGTAATGAGGCTAAATGGGGTAGAATTGAGTGGTATTGTATATAAAAATATATATATTTATACGACGTTATCGAAACTCAAGCAAAGTGAATTTCAAGTAAAATACCATTTCGCTCTTTGTTTATTAACCTAATTGATTCATATTCATAGAGAGTATCTCTTAGTTGAACATTCTAAAAGCTAGCGTCGTATTACTTGTTTATTTTGGTATTACTGTTGCTGTCGCTTACGCCCCTTTTTGGCAATTTGCTTTTACACATTATTCTTCATTTACTTTGCAGCGAAATCTACGAAAATTTCATTTGCAGTTATGTTGCTATTTTCCCGGCAACAATTTCCAGAAGCTCCTCCGGTTTAGCTATGGACTGTACTGAAAATATTTGCCAAGCGCTTCAATTTGGACGCATAGTCAAACAATTTGCCAGGTCAAGAAAACCGAAATATATGTGTGCATAGACGTGGAGTGACTCCACAGTTATTAGTGTGAACTTGGGCAGCACAATGCCTGTGATGTAGGGCAGGTCTATAAGTTGTGGATTTTTAATGCCATGCCACAGACTTCAATTTGTGGAAGTGTGTGTGTGTGTGTGTAAGTGTGTGCCTAATGCTGACGCTAACGTCGCTGTGTCGCCTGTTCAACAATTTCTGCACGCTTCAGTTGTTTTGTTGAAAGTTGAAAAATTGTATTGCATACATTTAGGCAAACAACTTTGGACCAGGACAAAGTTTTCCGCTCGGACACTGCAGCCTCATGTTACACTGCACTTTGGGTTCTTTCATCAACATCATGCATCATAATCAACATATATATACATATTCTGTATAGAAGACATTCAGCAAACCATGACTATTCGGTTTTATAAGTTTAGTGCAGCATTTGCTTTTTAGAACTGCACGCACTGCTGCAATAGCTCAAGTGAGCTTCAGTGTATTCAGTGATTACAATATATTGAACTGAAGGCTAAAAGCTTATCTGAATCCATTATCTGCCTAATGCTCATCTTCTAGGGTATACCAGCTTCGTTGTGTCTATATTGTTTGAGGAATTTTCTTGTTTTTAAATATGCGACAGGTCAGCGCATTCTCGAAACTTTTTAAGCATTGCCTATAAATTGTTTGGAATGCACACAGCCTTGGCAGGAAACTTGCTAAAGATATTTCATGGGCACAACTTTGTCTTGCACATTCAGCCATATTATAATTGCATTTTAAATAGTCATGACATACACATAAACAAAGATACAAACATACACACGCACACACATAACGATGTGTCAATAACAGCAACACACACGCATTGCGACCACAAATATGTTAAATTAATTCAATATTAAGCAATCAAATATTGTCGCCACATCATCAACCGCTGCGACAGCTGTCGCAGCCACAATGTTAATAGAAGGAGCCCTGAATTAGGCTATGCTAAATTGCACAGCAAATAGATGGAAGACGCAGCAGCATTTGTGTGGCTGTTCATTTGTGTTAGACCCATGCCGAATATATGCAATCGCAGAGGGATTCAATAAAGTCTCTGGGCAGCAGCCTCTTGACATACCCTTTGCCTCGCAGCGATTATTAAATTTTCCTTTTAGCCGGCGCAAAATCTATGTATGGCGTAGTCCTTGGCATGCCCCTCGACCCGTTGTTCTATGCGTGGCTTGGCGTTTTTATTAATTTCGTTTTTGCAGCTGGCGCCAAGTGTTGAAGTTTTGCATGTACAAAGCGCACAAAAGCTGCGACAAAAGAATTTAATTAAAGCGAAACTGCATTGTCTGGACTGGAAGGCTGCCTTCATCCCATCCCTCTTTCAGCTCCTGCTTCCATTCTGGACAGCTCGTGTCAGCCAAAGGATTAAGACGTTGCCTTTCCCGCACACTTGACGGGCTTGGCTATAAGTCTCTTATCGGACGCAGGACAACTAACCACGCCCACATCGCTCTTTGCACCCACCTGCTGTTAATTAATGCTTACTTTTCAGTATTATTATACAGTATTTTTCTTACACTTCTTGTTGTTTTTTCTGGCATAATTTTAGTTGATTACACGATGTTGAACAAATATAATTTGGAGACAGGTCATAATTTTAAATATTTATAATTTGCATAATGCGCAGCTCAGTTGAAAAATGTGGGTTTCACAGTGTCTCTCATATGTCCCTGCAGTAGATATTAAAAGTTTTTTAATTACGCACACTCGTATAAGGGAGCAGCACGTTTGCGTGTGTTTTGCTTGCGCTGAAAAGTAGGCAATGTTTTTCACACACAGTGCGTGAAATGAGGAGTTGTGATTGTTGTTGTTACACCGCCAAACACCACCACCGCCAAAGCATTTGTTGAGCATTGTACTTGTCATTCTGACACGTTTGTTGTTGTCGTTTCTGTCATACGCCATGTTGTGCACGCACATACACACATTTTGACACTTTTGATGTATATTTAATTGCTGCAAAATATTAAAGCAAGTTCTTTTGCTGCTTTGTTTGCAGCTTCAGCTGTCAGCGCACTTGTCAAAAAATTATAAACTGCCTTTGATGATAATTTTCTAATGAATAGAAAGTGTAATTAAAGCATATGGCACGTCCAGAAATGTAATATTTTTTAGTTTTATTATACACTGAACTTATTAAAAATGGATGGAGGCATCTTCTACCCCAACAATATTATCGTCAATATTCGAGTCGAGTTAGTCATGTCCATCTTTCTGCTTTATTTTTAATTTGATAAGATAATAATATTTATTATAAGATTTTCGTTCAGCTCCGCAGCCCTTTTTGGGACTAAGTTATTTTGAAAATAAATTTATTTATAGCATCTCGATCATAATCTAACAAACCCAGTTATGCCAATAACAATCAATGCATACAAAAGTTACCCAATTGTTTGTTGACTTTAGTTTTGCTAAGCCACAAAGTTTATGAAGTCTAAAATGCTTGCAGATATTATGCTGAACAATATAGCTTTAGATATTTATGTGTTTAAGTCCACATGCCCACCACAGATACCTTTTTTAAAAACATTTATTTTTAGTTTGTGAGATTTTATTTGTTTTTCGTTTTCATTTCTTTGAATGAATTTGCCATAAACATTTTAAAAACAACTGTCTTTTACCATTAAGTTTATTTTAAGTCAGTTAAAGAGTTTTTTGTTTTTCTGTCATTTATTGCCGTGTCTAATTGTCAGTAAATAGCTAATAGCAATTGCATGAGTCATGAGAAATAAAACAACAACAACAGCAACAAAAGAAAATCAATAAGATTTAGGCAGATTTTTGGTCGACTTATAAGTAACTTGGCTAAAACCACAATGCAAAGTCGACGATTTGCCAAGCTGAAGGAAATAAACAGTTGGTTAACTGTAGAAGCACATTCTTAATGTTGTTGTAGTCAAACGACTTAGAAATGTTTGCTGTTATTGAAATCGTTGTTGTTTTTGTTGTTGCTGCAATGGTCTATTATTATGGGGTGTTTGTGGCCGACCGACTGTTAAGAGCCCGTGCGCACTGTCGGAATCGGAACTCGTGTCATTTCCGCAAAACGTTTACTATGCTTTTAGGCCTGGCCATTTAACATAGTAGGACGACGGAGGGGCGTGGCAACATGGCACTAACGAATCATCTATGCTAATGTTCCAGTAAATCATTTCGCTATTTATGCAGTTAAATGGGCTTATCTGCTTGGGGAGTGCAGAAATTTGGCAGAGATTGTGGCGAAAGTGCCTGTAGGAACACAAACGCTTCTCGAACAGTTGTCCAGTTGTTTCTCGCCCGAAAAGTTGTTTAATAAATGTACTCGCACATGCTTATGAGAATGGCCATCGAATTTGTTGGTATTTGTTGCTGTTGCGGCGACCTTGGAGCTGTATAGGCCTAGCTCATAGCTCATATATATCTTCGGTGCCAATATGAAAGTTTTTTAATAACTTGGCCTAGGCAGTTGTGAGTGGGTGTGTATGTGTGTGTGTGGGTGTGTGCTTCAGGCTATAATTGCGATAAGCGCACAATTTGTATGTGCAGTTATGTATCTTTGTATCTTTAATGCTGGTACTTGTAGCTGAACTGCTGCATTCAATTTATGTGCGCAGCTGATTTATGAGAAATGCCTGCTAATTATGCGTATTTCGTGTGCTCTATCTTCCCTCCTTCGCTGCTTCTACAAGCAGTACTTAAGTGCCGTAACGAGCTTAATTGTGAACTCAACTGGGCGGGACGCTCATTAATAATTTTCCCTGTGTGCAAGTTTTAATGAAGTTTGCATTCCATTCAAGGCGTAAATGTCAACAAAGGCATAACGAATCAAGCAGCTAGGCAGTCAGTCGGTGAGTCAGTCAGTCGGTCAGTGAGTCACTCAGGCATTCTGCCATTTGGGACAGCGTGGCGTATGCGTAACTCTTTGTTTGCGATTCCACAGACTGTGCTGATTATTTGCAATTTTATTGCCACAGCGAAAAAGAACTTAAGCCTGATTCTGTGCATTAAAATTAAAATGCCATGCGGGCAAAAACTGGTTAAACAAGAATTGTGGAATTCTGATTTTTTTTTTTATTTTTGGAAAAGTTTCGCACTGTAATTTAAATTTTTTATATAAGCAAATATTTGAAAAAATGATGTCGTGTTGGTGTCGCTTGTGCGCTACCTGTGGCAAATTTCAAGTTGACAACATGAAAACATGTTTCAAGTTGAAAACATGTTATTTAAATTTATGATTTTAACTAGCTGCTATTGGCTTTTATATAAGTGCTGGAATTTATGACGTTAATATTTTTTATAGGATAATATTTTACCTGTCAGACTATTATTAAGTAGATTCACTTTTTCGCACAATATTTAAAGTCTTTTATTTTTATTTCTGTAATTCTATAGCCAAATGGTTATCTGAACCAAGTGGTTCTACAATAGGTCAGCTCACAAAATGCACTTCGAAAAAAAGAAACACTATATGGGATTTTATGCTGGCAACTGAGTGTTTTTACCCTTCCGGTCAGCTGCCAATAAACGCCACACAAAATTGTTGAACGTATATTTTTTGTTGCGGTTTCCCGTGCAGTGAACAATTTTATTATTGATACGTCGATTTTCACATGACTCTGCAGTTTTTTGTGTTATTTTAATTTAAAGCGTCCTTTGTGCAATAATTACTGAAAACTCGAAATTAAATTAAAGCGTAAGTGCTGTAAAACAATTGGCCACGGCAAAGTTAATTGGCGGTCATTAGTTAGCTGCCACAGAGAGGGCCGGGTGGGCACTGATATGGTACACCTTGTGGGTGTGGCAAGGTCAGTTTGCGCCTGACCAAAAAGTTTACTCCTCGGGCACTAAATATGTGCTTAGTTGTCTAGACATGATTTGGCCAGCGGCTCGTAGCCCGCCTGGGTCAGAGCAAATAAATCTGTGTTGGGTTTCAGCGGTCAGCTTATCCCAGTGCCAAGCCCCAACCCTAGCCGCAGCCCCTGCTGCTGTCTAACCAAACAAATGTTCTTGGGGTCAATGTGCGTGCGCTGTTGTTTAGCAAACACATGTAAACACAAAGTTGAACAAACGAGAGGACAAAACTTGAACATGTGAAATGAGCTTAACAGCTCGCTACTGTTTGACTTTTGATGACACCAAGAAAATTTAATGCCAACCACAGCTTAAATTTACAGCCGTTAAGCCCAGTGTGAAAATATACACATACATATATACATACATATGTATACATTGTTAAATCGCCCCATCTGCAAAGTAAAACAGACAAAACTAAGCGGCAGCAATAAATTTTGCTGGCATCAGCAAAGTATCGATTGCTGTCGGGCCAGGCGGTGTGCATTGAAATTTGCATGTGCAACAAGTTGGCAGCACCTCGCAGGCTCTTAGCTTCATAATGATGCCGATGCTGCCAATTGCATTAAAGGCGTTAATTTCATGCAGCCATTTGCCTGTTGCAAATCTAAATTTGGAGCACCACTCATTGACTCCACACACATATACATTCACACACACACACACACACACACAGGTGTAGGTGTCGGTGTATGTGTATCTATACAACCGTGTCCAAAAAGTTTCTTTTGGCAAAAGTTTTATAGCCATGCTGTTAACACTTTGATTGCCAGCAAGTTTTTAAACTACCAACACCGTCTCGATGGCGTTTCAGATTCCGATTCACATGCAAATGTTTTAAAGTGCATATGCCAAATGCTTCCAAAAAACTTTGCCACAACTATAATGCCAATTTATATGGCTGGCAAGAAGTGAAATACTCTGCACTGAGCGGGCAAGTTAACAATATATAAGATTAAGCGACACATTGAACTCAAGCAGATATTTGACAATAACTGAAATTTCAATTAGTAAGTAAATCGGATTATTTAAGCAATATTCACAAAGTTCTGACCGCCAGGTGGCGCCTGTGTTGCACTTGATTGTTGCACAGTGAAGAGCTTGTGGCTGTAGCGCATTTAACGGTCGAGTACATTCAATTACATTCGCACCCACAAACTGTATCTCATTGGTCTGTTTAAGGCGCTTAAAGTACGCTGCTATCGATATACGCTGCATTTCGTGTGTAAATAGAGCCTGCAATTGTGAAGAGCTGGATGTACTTATGCAACACAGCAACAACATAAGTATGCAAGGCAGACAGACAGACAGGCCGCCAGTCAGGTGGGCGGCACTATAAATAAATAAGATTAAGCGCACTTGAGTGTGTGCGTGAGTGGGTGTGTCTGTGTCTCTCTGTGTGTGTGTGTGTGTGTCTGTGTAAAATGAGTAAAACATTTTGGAGCAGCGAAGTGAAACCAGTTCCAGTACCGGTGATGCAGTAGCTGCAGCAGAACCAAAACCAAGTCGAGCATCCACAAGCAAGCGACGTGCCCGGACTTGAAAACATGAAATAAACATTTTTTGCCCGCAGAAAAAAAAGCAACACACTTCCATGTGGCACAAGTAGCTGCGCCGACTGCAACTGGAATCAAAATCAGCTTCTCATGTTGCCTGCATCGCTTGACTTTCCTGACTGTTTGGCAGTTGCCCTCCGCCATGTCCACCTCCACCTCCACCTCCTGCTTCGCTGCTCATAATTCAGGAAGTGTGCAGCACTCTTTGTCAGACGACTTGCATTTTACAACAAGCTGAAACTGCTTTCCGCCACATTTCGCTCCCAAGTTTGCTCCGTGTGTCCACAGAGGCAGCTTAATAAATGTCAGAAAGTAGCAACAAAAAAGAATTCCTTTTCCCTGTACAGGCCCAAGTGCCTCGCAAGGGCAGCTATTTAATTTTGACGACTCTGAAAAATTAAATATAAATGCTTTGCATTATTTACTAAATGCATAATTTTAATGTAAACATAATTAAATATACACACAAACACAGAAAAAGAAAGGCAACAAATTGCAAAATAGAATATCTAAAAAATACCCTGTACCAGTTCTGCAGTTAAATTTGCTTTAGATTTGCTGTGAAAATCAAACAGGTAACATCTGTGTTTACTTTATAGATACCTCTTTCTCAATATTACTTTCAAACAGGGTATATGCAAAAAAAATATTTAAATGACAAGCAAATGCGCTGAAGCGTTGTCTGCTTTTAATGAGCATGTAAATAAGAATCGTTGAAAAAATAACAAAAATTACACAAACAATAATAACGCATGTGCAGAGTTTGATAATTAATATAAAAACCAGTTTGCTCGCTGTCTGCTCGTATTGTTATCCAATTAATCACACATGTTTATTGTGGTTAAATTTGGTATCATGCGGTCAAATTGTCAGTGATTAATTAAAATCTGTTCGTGGCTTTAAAAATTATCAATAATAAAATATGATTAAAATGTATGCATTAAAAAGGTAGCTTTATATTTGTGAGTATTGGAAAAATAAATAAATAAAAATAACAACAAAAGTTATAAAAACATCCATATGACAACATATAAAAGCCAAATTCGAAGTTTGGATAGTTAGCGTATATTGGGTTTGTGTAATGTGACATAATTAAATATAGTATAAAAAACAACATTAAAACTGATTCTGAAGGGGTTAAACTTTTTGTCAAATATCATGCCAAAATTGAGAAAATTTTTGACATCTGGCTCTGACATACATTGCCCCAGTTTTCAAACTCTCATGACTTTGTCAAAACTGAATCGATTTTCAAGTTTAATGGCATTTTAGTCATGGTTTGTCCTCTAAATTTAATTTAAATTTAATTTTTTTGGTTAAAACCCACAAATTAAGTAGGACGATATTTCTCTTAATGGTGCAAGCGAAAAAATTTTTATTGTGCATGTGCATTATAAGAATTTGTATGCCGTTTTTAACAATTGCGTATAAAATAATGTATTTTAAGCCACCGACAAAGTACTGACATATGTTATAGCACTGTTTTAAACACGTGAATAGATTGATAATCTTGCTGAATACAAACAATATACATATGTATTTATATAAATACAAAACAAAAAAAGAAAAAACTACTACATTTGTTAATGAATTGAGTTGATTTTATTTACTCAATTTCCTTGCGTGCCGCATATTAAACAATTAGCTGCAAATGAAGCCCGACAAACAGTTGCAATTAGCACGCACCAAATGCACTTAATTATATAATAAATTCAATTGACAGCTGTGCTTCTTTCCAATTCTGCCCCTTTCCATTTTCCATTTCCACTAGCGGTGTGTGAGGTCTCATTAAAATGTCTACTGTTATTTCATGCATAATTCCTCACTTATTTATGAGTTATGCGTTATCTTTATTTATGCACTTATTTGCCGTTGATTTTAATTTATTTTTTTATTTAATTTTATTTACATTTTCTTTTTTTTAGTGTGGCGATATAATTATCGTTTTTGCTTCAACAAGTGCGTTTGGCTAATTGGCTTTTGTGGGCTTATCTGATTGCAAAATGGTATTAAACTTTATGGCTGCCTGATGTTAATTATAAATTACCCACTCTCCTTTAGCCTTGACCTCGATTCGTGGTTTGCCTTTAATTTGGTTTCATGCTCTGAAAAATCACAACGAAAAATCAAAGAAAATCCTGCACTAACTTGTATTTGCTGCAGGCAAGGTTTTTATTGCCGACTTACAGGGAAAAGGAATAAAATAAAAATGAAACGAAACAAAACAAAACAAAACAAAGCAGAAAAAAGTAAATTTAATCAAAAGTGTATTGGAAAATGTTATGGTAACAATTTCAAACAGAATTCCCTTTCAGTCTTTCTGCCTTTTATCCAAATATTACAAATAGATTTCTATATCTATATGTATTTATCAGTTACAGAAACCGAACCAAGTTCCTCTTTGGCAATGTATTTATATTTTAGGGGCCGCAGCTAAAAGTTTGCCGAAAAGTTCATTGTTATGCACAGATTTTATTTTGGATTTGTTAAAAACGAACATATTTTTGTTGTTGGAAAAAAACCGACTGAAATGTAAATACGAAAAAGAGCAACAATGGCAGGTGAAGTCCATGGTAGACTGAAACAAACATTTACATAGATTCTCAGATTCGGTGTTTGCATATTTTCTTCGCTTTATTTTTATTTTTATTTTTCACCATCGACAATTCGTCCATTGAAATTTGCATGTAAATTTGTTTTTCTGCAGGTAGCCAAAGCAATCGCTGATAGTCCAAATCGAGGCGCATATCTGAGTGATATGTGGTATCTGCTAAAAGCGCGTGCTCTGCCAACTGTCGGCGCGCATTAAAGCATCACGCATACGCCACGCTTGACCACACACACACAAGCACACACATGCAGCCAAATGACGTCAGACAAGATGTTGGCATATTTTGCGCTGTATTTAGCAGCTTACCAAGGCATATTAATTAACTTTTATGAGAAGGCAACCAACACACACACACACGCACACACACATGCTCACATTACCAAACACTTCAACCGAGCCATGCGGCGTATGTGTAATATTTCATTTAGGACCTTGGCAACATGGTCGTGGAGGCAGCCCTCTTTTATCCGAGCTCCTTTGAGTCGCAGAGATTTATTGCCTGCTTCAAAGATAAAGTCATTATTATGGCATTATAAAAGATGGCAAGCGCTCCCTGTAGCGCTTAAAGATATGAATCTTTGATGCATGTAATTGCCGTCTCGACCCTTATATGGTGTTATCATTGATATCCGGCTTGCTGCTCGGTGTTTACTCGGTAGTTGCCCTTCGCTCTCAGAATTATGTTAATTTTTTGGCGTATTTTATCGCTTGTTTTGGCGGACTAATTAAAATTTTATTGGCCAGAAACACGACGCATTTCGACAGCCATCAGCTGTCAGAATCTGCTTGCAACTGCCGCCGCTGCTGCTTGTATGCGTTTGTAAACAAGGACATTGTGCATTAATTATGCATGCAATCCCAAATTGACAGCTGCCACGCCTACCAAGGCAAACGGCCAACTTAAAGTAAATGTATCTAAGCATAATCAATGGCTGCGGGGCGACTTTGGGCATACGTGAAAAACGACAGTGAAATTCGATCGTCCCCAACTGGCAGGCAGCAAATATTTGACCTGAAATGCTTAAGCTCCCTGTGCCTCCGTCGCACTCGCTGCGGCCATTTGGCAGGCATTCAAAGTGCCAGCCCATCGAAGTTGGCGCAAAAATCATGCAAGCCCTTAGCAGCCATGGCCGATGCATGGCGCCTACACAGCGCGACAAAATGGCCGACAAAATGGCGGCGGCGGCGGCAGCGACAACAAAGTCAACGTCGCATTTGGCAAGTTGAAGGTGCGCTTTAAAGCCGCTTGACAAGGTCTTAAACGGATTAACAGCAACGTCGTGATAACTCAATTTCTGAAAGTTAATTAACTTGGTCAAGTCATGTTGGTATTTACTCTCAATACGAATCGAGCATTAACTGTAAAATATTCAAGTAAATTATCAAAACTACTGCAAAGCTTTTAAACTAACATCATAAATTAATAATTTAAAAGTAATTTCAACAGTATTAAAATCGTGTTGTGATTGTTTTAACATCTCCAATAATACTGATCAGATAGTGTATGCGCTCCTCGGCGTGCATCTAAATTTTTACTGGCTTTTTGCCTTGTGTTGCGCCTTTGATTGAATTTCCTGACTGCAGAGTGGCATATGTTGCATATGTGTTGCCAGTTCGTGGCACATAAAGTTTATTGAAATCGATCGACTTCCTCTTGGACTTTTCCACGTTGTGCAGTTGATATTTGCATATAAGTAAAATGGGCCAGCAAATGCCTGAGATTTATGTTAATTTATTGAGTTTCATTTGATTCCATCTCCACCTTGCAATGTGTGAGTGTGCTGAAATCTTGCGAATGCGAAAGCAAATTCAATCAAGTTTATGCATAAATTACCAGCCAAGAAGCTGAAAAAGGTAAATTTCAGGCAAGGCGCATCATAATAGCAACAACAAAAACAAGTCGTTGCCTTCATTTCTTCCTTCACTTTATCTTTATAATGGCAAAAGTTTCAAGTTGAGAGCCTTGCCCTTTTATACCTTTCTGCTATATACACAGGCTTATGCCGGGCCTGGTCACCGCAGGGCACGTCGTTAAAATGGCCGCTCAAAAGGGGCCGCCGTTTGTTGTTCATTATGTAATTGAGGTGCGTGCAGGTTACGGAGCCAGCATGCAGCTCTTTGTGGCTGCTGTTTGAATAATTTATATGCTAATTTAATTATTGTTCAATTTGCACAGTTTATTGTAGCTCTACTCAAATGTACCCACAATGACGAGTGCTGAATGCCGAATTTTTAATGTGTTTTTTATACCATCACCGGACTTTTTCTAAATTGACCTGGTTAAGTCAGAGTGCTCTTTAAGGTAGCTCTGTAGGTGCAGTAGGTCCATTTGGTGTACAAAGTCAACGATGGTGGTGCAGAACACCACTTGCAGCAGCCTTTTAAAGGCGTTCAAAATGACTGTGAATTGAATTACAGTCGCATTTGGATTTGGCTTCCAGGCCATGAAACTGAGGGCACCAGGACGATAGTCCACCACTGTCAATCGGGCGCTGACCTGAAATTGCCAAACTTTTTCTATAAAAAATTTGCTGATAATTAAAAGGTGTAAACCAACCAGAAAGCTGATAATGTCTTTAGCGACTTCACGACTCTCTTCTTGCTTGCTGCTTGGAAACTCTAATTTCCAAATATGGTCAAACAGTTTTTTGTGCTCCCGCTGCTGAACCTTTGCCGCACAAATGAGCGGCAACAACATTGCCAGCTGCCAGGTTAGGCTCAGTGCCGCCGAGGCCAACCGCTGGTCACGTGTTGGAGGCGCTTCTATACCCATCCACTCGGCTTCATCCTCGAGATCGTCTTGACTCTTCTGGCGCTGCAACAATTCGTTCTCATCGTAGGTGAATTCGCGCACAAACAAGCCACATTTAAAGCACAGCATGAAGAAAAGCCAACAAAATGTTGACCTAAAGTAAAAGGCAGCCAAATGTTGCATTCTCTTTAGCATAGGTTGCACGTGCAACAGCTGACGCAGCAGCTCCAGCTCCTTTGGCAGCTGCAGCTGCTGCAGCGACTGATACAACGATTGCAGCAGTGCTGCATGCAAAAGATGGTAGAAATGCTGAAGAGCCAGCAGCACAGCAAAAAGCAAATGAACTGCGCCCATTGCATAGTTGATGGTATTGTAGCCATTCTCATCATCCGGTGGCCAGTCCAACCAAAAGCGCTTGAAGCACTGCAACAGCAGTAACAGAATCTGCAGAATTCCCAGCATAAACAGCAGCCCGGAGCATTTGAGAGCGAAACGCTCTCGCAGCAAGGAACTCAAATGCTTAAATGTTAATTGTGCCTGATTCACCATATACCAAAGTTGTTGCCTGCGAGCCAAGCACCTGATGATTATCCACACGAAGGCCACGTTCTGGCAGAACTGGTTAACGAAATCGAAGGCATCTGATTCAGGACGGGAGTTCGGCTCCAGGGTATTCAAATGGTCATTGTAGCTATCCCTCTCGCAGCGCAGATACAAATGCACAAAGTTGAGCAGAACAAGAAGCAGGCCGGGAAAATACAAAAAAAGGAAACAACTGCCGATTTTTTGATAATATCGTTGATGGGCTCTGTCGTAGCGCAGCCTCAAAAAGCCCACAGAATGTAGGATAAAGCACAGAATTTTAAGCAGCTGATAAAGCAACCCAAAGCGCCACATATTGACAATCAACTGAATCGAATGTATTACTTGCCACATTCATTTATATTACTGATGCATTTTTTGAAAAATAGTGCCTAATTATCGGATAATTCAGTCCAATTCGTCATACACATACCAGCGATAGACCTGGCTAATTGTTTGGGTCACATTACTATCGAAATTGTCCTGTGTATAGCCGTTGGTAAAGTTGATTTGCACGTGTGTGTGCTGCAGCAAGTACAGGCAGAGGGAGAACAGCACCAGGCAGCCCACTCGGACGAAGCTGCCCAGGAGCATGGGCAGCGTCAGTTGTAGTTGATGGGAGTTCAGGTCTACGATGGCCAGGGGCAAGGGCTTCTGGCGCAGTAGTGTGGCCGGCAAATTGCTGCAAAACTGTGCAAAACATTTGATTAGCCAATGAACAAAGGACAACCAGGAAAGTAGCAAACTGACCAACATGCTAATGACATCCCGTTTGTGCTGTGGCTTAACAAAGGGCCGGACTATGGGCAGGCCGAAGGGCATTGGCAGCGTTTGATGGCGCAACAGGCACCAGGATTTCATTTTGAAGTACTCCAAACGATCCTCCAGCAGCAGATAATTCCCATAGAATTGCCAGCGCTGCTTCTGCAGATCGTACGAGCTGATCAGTAGCGTTATAAATGGCATCAACAGCAGCGTCAGATGCACCAGCTGGAGTCTATCGATGCTCAGCAAGGCGGAGGGTTTCCAGTTCATCAGCAGCTGACTGAAGCGCAGCACAATCAATGCCACAAAGCTGAGCAGAGGCAGCGCAAAATAGCGAATGATGCGCCAATGCACGCTCCAAATGCTCGCCTGCTCCCGCAATATCGTACGCAGGATGGTCACCCGGGAGCTGGTCATGTGCTGGAGGAGGAACACGTTCAGCGCACGGTAGATGCTCGCCAGCCAGATGAGATAGTTGCCCAGGAAGAGCAGCTGCATGTGGTAGATGAAGGCGACGCCAGCTATGAAGCACGCCTGATAGCTGTAGTACATGCGGCACTGCCAGGCGAACAGCAGCAGCAGCTCCCCGGGCAGCAGCAGCGTCAGCACACACTCCCTCCAGAGGGGCACACACATCAAGTCGCCCAGGATGCGCTGCAGTGTGCCATGTATTGCCGCACAAGCATTCAAGAGCTTGGTCAGATACTGACGCAGCCGCAGGAAGTAGATGTAGAGCGGCACGAAGAGCAGAAACATGAGCTGATCGTAGACCCAGCACTGGCTGAGCCACAGATACGCCAATGAGCCGATCATATGTACCACGCTCATGATCTGCACATAGAGCTGTTCGTCCCACACAAACTTGGAGTCCTGGCCATAGCCGACATTGTAGTAGCCCAGATAGATGCCCAGTCGACCCGTTACACGCCACACGCACAGCAAGTGGCACAGACAAAAACCTTTAGCCGTTGTGTGTGTACGCATCTCTGCCAGCTGCTTGCAACACTGAGTGCCACAATAGTGTTGCCGCATGTTAATTAGCTTTGCCCATTGAATGATAAGTGGCACATTTTATTTACTCGCACAGAGGAAGAGCGAGCGAGTGTCGCTAAAAGGATACTTGAACCACAACGACAAGCAATATTTCATGCTCTGTTTATTTTGTGGAGGAGCGACCTTTAACAGTTTTCAGTCTGTAATGGGGCTATGAAATTGAGAGAGCACTTAAAATCGCATAAAATCATGAAAAAATCAAAAGAAACATATATGTGCGTTGTGCCGAAAACTAAATACCCTGCAAGACAGTTTACACAAGATACGATAGGTTTATATAATCTTAAAGAACATAAAAAATAAATGTATTATGGTGGCAAACAGGACTTCTTTAATATTTCGTTACTAAGTTGTTATACCCACTGAAAGAGTATATTAAATCAAAAACTCCGCACCACATTTCGCACTTTTAGTTTACATCTTGGCAGCGCTTTATGCCCCAGTCCACAGATGCTGCCCCAAAGCGAAAATGATTTTACACTCAGGCAAGCAACTGCATGGAGTACTCCATATATGGTCTATGTGGCAAGTACTCGTGCCTGTATCTCTGTATGAGTGGTGCGATAAAAGCCGCATATAACAATGACAAAAAACTTCATGTTTTTATTACAAATTGCAATTGTAAAAATTTTATACATGGCCGCGGCCACATTGCCATCGTCGCATCGTGTCACATTCCAGAACCTGCAGCAGCACCTGCAGCAAAAAAAAAATTCCCAAAAAAAACAGGATTGCGGGGCGTGAGGCAGCCCTTGTGATAGTGTCGCCACAAATAAACTTCCGCACAAAAATTGGGCTGCATTTCCGGTGGGCCGCGCCAAAGTTTTTCATGTCGCTTTTTGCGTGCCGTGCATAAAGCAAATGAATTTATTTTTTACCCATCTTAAATTTCTTTTTCAATTTAAATGCCCGGACGACTGGCAGTGAAAACATTTTATAGTAACGTTTTTTTAGTCCGTTTCTGCTGCTATAAATTTTTGCATGTTTTCATTAGTTGTCAGCGCTGCTTTTGATGATTTATGCATGTTTTTTGATGCTGTCCACTGCACATTCACTCACACACACACACACACAGCCACTCGGTGGCCAGTAAAAACAACAAACTTATTAAAAATTTAGTTGGTATAGTAAAGTTTTTAAGCTAATGAAAATGGCTACAGCTGCCAAAAAGTTGCCAGTGTCCAAGCAATAAAAAATCTTAATAAAATATTTTTTTCAAACAGTTTTTTAGTTACACTGCAAGTTATTAACAATATTCAATAAACATATTCAGAAATGTAACAATTTTGGAAGAAATATATTGTAAATATAATAAATATTTATAAATTTTCCATTTTACTTAAACTACTTTTTACTTATTGTTCAAATACTTTTAGGCATTCGAACACGTTCCAAGAACCATACCAAATAAAGCTGTAAAAGTGCGCGTTCCAGAGGCAACACCCGCTAATCCCCTACCCGACGAAGGGTACAGCAGACAGCTTGTCGAGCTGCTAACGATGTGGTTGATGGTGATGCTGATATGTACAGCCTTTTGAGGACGTTGTTGCCTGCTTCAGGTGCTGCCTACTGCTCCTGCTCCTGTTACTGGTCCTGCTGATGTTAACGCTGATGGCTCTAATGATTGTTTGTCAAACATGCAGGGCGCGATGGCTGCCTGCCTGCCTGGGCGGGCTACCGTCCCCTGGCTACTAACGGGAGCCCGGGGCTTCTTATTGAATTCCAGCGGCGCCTGCCTTGTCCTTTTGCCGACATGCACAGGATTTTAAAATGCCACATAAAAGCGCACAGGGCTCTGCGACATGAATTCCAAGTTGAAGTGACAAAGCAAACGCCGAGAAAGCAGCAGCTGCAAACAAACCAAAAAAAGAGAAATGAAAAAAGAAAGCGGAAAAAGATGTGAAGGCAAGCGAACCGCTTAAGCTTGACAGTTTTGGGTTATGCTGCGATGAACCAATGAACATGCCAAAATACTCACGTGCCTGGGCATGCAAATCCTCTAATGGCTGCTGCTGCTGCTGCTGGAGCGGCAACTGGAGCTGGAGCTGGAGCTGGCGTAAGCAGCGATTGAGACTTGAACAAATTAATCGTCAATCGCCATGTTCCAAGCCTGGACAGAAGCAAACTTTGACCTGGAAATTCCCAGTTTGAAAATAAATTAGTTTGCTGCGTGGGCGACGGTGACGGCGTCGCAAATCTGAAGTGGGTCTGACAGCGGACCACTGAGAGAGAGAGGTGGAGACGCGAAGGGAGAACAGATGAAGGGATGCGGTGCCAACAATTTCCTGGTCAGGAAATTAGAAAATTTAAAATATTTAAACAGCGAACTTATCGATTTCGGTGGTGGCATGTGGTGCGAAAGCGCGTGTTCAAACGGCGCTAATTGAAGTGGTTGCCTCCGCGATGTGTGCAGCCATCAATTACCCGCACTTCACAAATGCTTTTTCGTGCTCTTCGCGCTAAAAGCATTTACACAGTCCGTCATCACATTAGCGCCAAAGCACCACTCCCACCAAATTGTTATTGTTGCCTATGCCCTAACCGAAAGGGTTCTTCAACCATCTCAATCTGTTGTTCAAGTTGAGCTCTTATCGGTTGTTGCTTGCTTGCTGATCAAAGTTATTGTTTTAAATTATAATTTCTGTTGCTTTTGCATACAAGCTGCTTGCAGCTTTTCACTCTGTGAAAATTGTATATATTTATTCTGCACGCTTATAAATAGTATTTTTAAATATCTATAAATATAATTTAAGGGGAGAAAGTACATATAAAGGGCATTCAAGCTTCTAATGGCAACCAAAAAGTTATTCCCTCATTAGTTCTTTAGTTTCGTGGGTTTGTTGAGGCAACCACCTGACCAACCACCTGCTCAGTTGCTGACATGTCGCAGCACTTATCGCCCTGTTTGTGCAACATTCTCGATTTCTTTGGGGCACAGAAAGTTGTTTGCGGTCTACAACATCTACTACAATGAGGTCAAAGAGATTTGCGTTGTCCCAGCAAACACTTATCTGCTGGCTGTTTGGCCCCAACTTAGTCGTGTATTTAGGGTGATTTTTAATGGGGCCGCTGATTGCTGGATTGATGGACACATCTACATTTTATACGTTGCGCCCTGTATGCTTTACATATGTTGATAGGAATACCCAATGAGGTGGTCGAAGTGCTCCTCCAGCTGGATGCAGCTGGCGTGGATTATCTACTGGCAGCTACAGCTTTCTGATTACCTTAAGTTGCTTTGTGTGGCACTCGTTGTGGTCTGCAATTATTTGCAGCTGCTGCTGTACGTCAATTGCTTCATTTGGCTGCACAGCATCTATGTGGCCATAAAGTGCATGTTCACGGCGCCCCTGAGCTGCTCCACAGGGTGCTTCCAGTGCAGTCAACGTTGCATGAAATACAGCGACACATGACGCATTGCTTCGCCGCTTATCTGCTGTCGCTCTTTGCGCTGATGTTGCACAAGTTGCATTTGTCTGCCAGGCAGGAGGGGCATCTACAGGGCGTGGTTATCCAACGTCAGATATGCGGCAAATCTCGTAAGCCTGATCATTACTATGCTGTTGGCTGTGCGGGACTTTCGCGCTGAGCGCATGAAACTCGAGACGCGGTTGTGGCAGCTGTTCAGCTCCCACAACAGTGGCAAGGTCGCAAACGTTGCCAGTCAATTTTTGCATGTGGTGCATCTAATGGTAATTGGTTGTGTTCTTTATTAAATGTTATTGGACTCTGGAATTCGCTTCTGCAGCTTTGCAGTGGAAATCGAGCAGAGCAACTGCGTTGCAAGCGGAAATTGCTGTGCGAGCTGCCCCATTACCAAGTGAGCGTTAAAACTTTAAATCAACTCCTCTGCTGACTGTTGTGAGACATGCTGGGCGCTCAGCTGGGCGCCTGACGAGAGCTGCAAGGGAATGTTCGAGCATAGAATTGAAGCATCTGGTTGTTTGATTGAATCAACTTTAAAAATTGTTGGTAAGGAACTAAGATATGTGTTCTATTCATGTAAGTGTTCAAAATAAATAAATAACTGACAGACCCGCTCGTTAGACTAACAGCAGCCGGCATTTGAAATTTGACATGCAAAGCACGTTGGGTTCAATAAATAAAAAAAAGGACTGCAGAGCCAATAAAGCAAAAGAATGCTTCCAAAAAATCAACTAAATCAAAGAGGCAAACACTTTCCCACAGACACACACAGCATGCTGTGAGTTATGTGACGCTGGTAAAAATCTATTAAGTCTCTTGAGCTATGCCCGAGCTATGAGAGCTGCCAACCTAATTAGCCGCTGTCCCATAGGCCATAGCCGTGCAACGTGGCGTATGATTAACACGACTAATGAACGCCTTCCTCGCTCAGCTGTAAATGATTAAATTAAAACTCATTTGGCCTCGGCTAGGCATAATCAATTTAATTATGCCATTGCCACGCCCACCGCCCAAATAAAAACACAGCTCAGTTCATTGCGCATGAGAAAAACTATTTCCATGCTTGAGCTTTCATCTCTGAATTCATTCGAAACTATTTTACTTGCATCAAGTGCAGTTAACTGGAAAATAATTTCGATTAACTGCATTAAGAGATGCGTTTCAGACACGTCCATTTGCCACACCTACCAATGCCCTGGCAGCAATATTGATAAGCCACGCCCAGCATTGGGTCTACGCTAAGTTGATTTGGCCAGGAGGGCATATGTATGTGTGTGTGTGTGTAATTTTAAATTATGTGCCGAATCAAAGCTTCGTGAAACCCCAACAAGTGGAACATTTAGCATTTTAAATGCGGTTTCCAACATTTACAATCCTTCAATTTGATCGCAACGGCTGTCGACTGACTATAGCCATATATGTATGTGAACAGTTGGAGAATCTGGAGTGCCGGGAGTGAAGTGCGGAGAGTCTACGTATTGCAATTTGTGCAAAATGCAAATTTCCTCACTGATGACAGCCGCAATTTTGTGCGCCATTGTTGTTAGTCATGTTGTTGTTGCTCTTGTTTGTATACATCCATTGTTTGGGCATACACGCATACAGTGCTGTTCAGTTGAATAAAGCCCAGTCAAGCGTGAGCGCATAAAAGTGTGAATAGACTGAACTGCCTATGTTTGCTTGAAAAATAATTCATGTATTCTGAAAACTGGCAGCTGACTTTAAATAACTAACAATTTGGAACTGTTTCTATGGACACGTACAGGACTGTATGCCCAGTTGTGAAAGCACGTAACAAGAAACAGTACAACAGAGCAGAAGCCGAGCTAAACAGAATTTCCTCACTGGCATGACAATAGCTGACCAGGGTTAGCCCTAGTTCTCCCCTCCCCCCACCAAACACAACTGCTGCTCTCTCTCTCTCTCTCTCTCTCCCTCTCTCTCTTTCACTTCCTCTCTCGCTTTGATTAACAATGTTGTGCATTATTTTTGCAAATAAACTTTGCCAGGCCACATGAGCTAAGGTCGTTCAGTGGAGGGGTGGGTGGGCCAAAGGCAATGAGCTATATATTTTTTTTGGTTGTGTGCAGACATATTCCATTTTCCATGCTTAGCAATTTGGCTCAAGTTGCATTTATTGATTTACGACAATGACAGCACACAGCTTCAATCATTGTCAGCAGTATGGGTTTGAGTGTCCGAAACGACCACACACACAGATGCACACTGGACATTCCTCATGGTTGTCATAATTGCGCATTTTGGGTGCAAGGTCTTGGCTGCGAGTACTCGCACTCACTACTCGTACAGCTGGCACACACGTAAATGGCAAGCGGAAGCTTTTAAACAAACAGGATATGCTGTGAGCAGCTTTGGGGCGGCTCAAGGCGAGTACTTGCAAGTCCGGCTTGGGGGGAAGCTTTGGTGGCCGAAGTGAAAACAAAACATTTGTTATGCAAAGCCTTTGATGTTGTCCTTGGGCGCACTGAGTGCAGGATGCAGCCAACAACTTGTCAATGACAAAATCATTTTCCTACTAAACAGACGATAGGGAAAACATTTTTCTTTGCCATACTTAACTTTGAATGTTGTTTAAGCTATTCGGTTTGAGCCGTTGCCAAATGGGTCAGCAGCGAGTGTAACAACAACTTTGTTGGGCAAAAAACTTTTAGCGGCTTAGGCCCAAGAAATGAGCACACACAGACTCTCTAACACACACAAAATAATTAAGGTCCTTCAAACTTATTGACTTTTTCCTGGGCTGGTGCAAAAAGTTTGAGTTCTTTTTAAATTCTGTGCACCACGGAGATAATAATTAGGCGCAAAAGAAAAGGACAAAGGGCAGGAAGTGACCAACGTAAAAAGGGACGCTCGATAAATAAATAAGCCGTGGGTGAGGATAGCGAGTCCTTTAATGCCTACAACATTTCGACATAAACGAGTGCAGGCGCACTTAGCAGGCAATTGTGGGATAATTTAATTAGGTGGCGCTCGCAGCCACCGGGCAGGCGGACGAACAGACGGAACAGGCAGCTAGGCTGGCACAAGGATAACAGGATAATGATAACAAAATAAGCAAGCCAAAAGGTTTACCAACGGTCCAGGCCCAGACTAAGACTGGGGCAATAAAAGGTGCCATAGAGCTCAGATAAAATGTGCGGTAAATTAAATGAAAAATGGCGCAGAGCAGCGTTGGCCATTATAAAGCGTGTAACTGACCGATAACAGCAATATCGGCAGGCTTATATAAATTGCAGCTGGCAGACTTAATTGAGTTGCCACCAAACGCCAGCAGCTAACAAAAACCCAATTCAACTCGCCCGCTCCGCAACCCTCTCATCCCTGCGGTGTGTGTAAAATGGGCGAACGGAAGTGCAAAACTTGTCGCCGGATGTGGACAGCACAGGTAACAGCTGGCTGCAGGCAATGGCCGTAGCTGCTCGAATTGAACATAATTAGCTCACAAATTATTCAAGCAGCAATTAAATCGACCTAAAGGATAATGGATAATTCAAGTTTCGGCTGCTAATTAATCGCAACTGTCTTCAAAGTTGCAAATTAAACAAATTGTCAATTCAAACATAATTATGATGTTAAATCAATTATAATCTGGCAGCTGCTTTTGATATTAAGGTTTAAATTGGAAAATAAATGAGCACTACCTAAGATGGTCATGATTAGATCGATACCCTATACTCCAAATGGAAGTTCGTTAAATCTTTTATATCTACACATTTGTATGCAAGGCGAATTATTGAAATTGTGTTAATCAGGAATATGGTATATATTAGCACAGTGCTACACTTCGTCCCGATACCCCATAACAGCAGTTATGGTTTAAAAATGTTCTGGCGTTCACCTCCAATCGAAAACCTGAACGGCAGTCAATGGGCGACTGGCAACTTGCAACTTGGCTGCAACGTTAAGAGTAAGCATGCATGTCAAGCACATTGCCACACTGCAAAGTTTGTTGCCCCAGCTGGAGTTGCACTTGCATGTTGCATTGCTCGCTGTCAGCCGCACACGTGTGTGTGTGCATGTGGGTGTGCGTTGCCCCAGGCAGCGCCTTGGTGGCCTCGTTTCAGTTTCTTATGCAATAATTAAGTGAGTGCCAAGCAGAGTCAAGCGTGAAGCGCAACGCGTTTTCATTTTCTCATTTGCTGTTCGTCGTTGTCGCTAGCAAATTCATGCGTAATGTGAATAAGAGGGAACGAACTAGCCCCCGACCGTATGCGTTTACATGTGTGTGTGTCTTTGAGTGTGAGTGTGTGTGTGAATTATTTCGGGGAACGGCTGTGTAAACGCTGCACGTATGAGAAATCAAAAAAAAAAAAATGAGAAAGGGCCACTTCCCTTAAGGTGCTACAAGTGGCCGGGCAAAAAGCACAAGTTAAAAGAATCGTAAAACTACAATAATTGGCAAGCATGCAACAAGGCTACATATAGGAAAGTTGCCATCGCTCGTTAATCGAAACTGCGGGCCAAATGAGACGAGACCAACTATATTTTAAATATTATATATTATAGTTTCACATACTGTGTTTTCCATTTATAAAACAAATTTACCAAAGAAAATAAATAAATATATATGAAATAAAAAAAAAAAGGAAATTCTAATATACTTCCTTTTCATGTACTTATTTAAAAAGATGTCTTTTAAACCACTATAGGATACTTATGTAAGCGAGCACAACTTATCTAAATTGTGTCTAAAATAACAGCCACAAAATATAAATAGATACTTGTATCACTTTAATGCTGAGCATTTCAGACAATTTTCTTAAATACACATACGATTGCCATTCGCACTCGAGGTTTTCATAACAAGGACACGTAAACAGCCACAACACGCATTCACTTAGATGGCCATCAAAATGCGAGCACTTGAAATCAAATTTAAACATCTATACACTACGTATGGGTGTGCGATAGTGTGTGTGTGTGTGTTTGTACGTTTAAGTACATTTTCCTTGGCAGACATTTGTGTGTGTGTGTGTGTGCGTAGTTTTTGTTGCTGCGACACGTACTTCCGCTCATAAGCCAAAGGCGAGCTTGGCAAGGGCGCAAAAATATTTTTAACATTGTAACGAGATAATATTTTACCAACATACGATATTCGTGCCAGTCGCTGTTTTTTGCGCCTCCACTAAATGATATTACCTGTAGCAACATCAACATGACAGGCAGGTAGTCAGGCAGGCAGCTCGACGACGAGGACGTGCACAACTAACGGAAACCGGATGTGCTGGCTTGGCAGTTGTGAAGTGATGTTTAGGCCAGGCCAACGACTACAACGAGTACTCGCTTGCTGGCAACAAGCGCTCAATGTGCAAAACTTGCCCATAGGCATCATCGAGTGCCACATTTTATGTCTTGCCAATGGCTGCCTGCGACCTGCTGCTGCTTTTAGTACAAGTCCAGGTCCTGCTCTCCTTATGTTTGTGTGTGTGTGTGTGTTGTGTGTGTTTGTTATGGCCCACAGGCGGCACTCACATAACCACGCATTCTCTATCTTCCCAGAGTTGGTGCACTCGAGGCCCTTGGAGGTGGCAACTGCCTACAACTTGTGGCAGCATAAATCGTTCCGCTTACTTCAATTTGCTGCGCACACCCCCAACCTAGTGCCGTGTGTAGCTATATGGAAGAACAATAAAGCCATATTGGCAATTTAATGTGCTGCAAGACATTTGAACATCTCTTAAACGACAGCACGCATACGGCATGTTGGCCGAGCAGTGCATTCTAAGCAGCTTACCCATGCCAGGACGGCTATAATTTTGCCATTGAATGCTCGATAAGCACGTAAACAGCCTGAGCAGCAGCACCCACACACACACACTTGTAAAGTGTTGCAAATGGCAGCTGCCGCTACTGCTGCAACTGCTGTGGAACGCAGCTAAAGTCTGCTTTGTTTGCTGCTGCTGCTTACTTATCTGGCCAGATATGCCCAACACGTTTGTACATTACCTATACAAACGCACACGCACACACATTCACACACTCGCACACACATTAAGCCATAACAACTTCATTTTCAGCTGCATTTTCCGCTTCCCAAATGAAAGCCTGGCAAACCAAATAGAAACTTTTTTATGCTCTCCCAAGTTACCCAAAATTTAAGCGAGGGTCGCTTTTTCTTTTACCTGCTGCTGCAGCAGCCGTTGTTGTGGCTGCTGCTGCTAGGGCAGCTTCATACCTATTTGCATATTTGCGTTGCAATTTTCGTTACAGCTTGTAAATTTGGCTTTATATGCAAGGTGCAAATCTGTTTAGCGTACCCCTCAATGCCGCTCGCTCCCCCTGCGAATTGGGCGCATTAAGATGCATTTATGCAAAGGCGAATGAAACTGACTTGCACAAAATTAAGTCAACGGCGTGTAAAGTAGCTAAAAGTTGACATTTAACAGTTGGTTGAGCAAAACTCTCAAAAAATTCAACTATGTACCTACGAAAATAAACTACTAACATGTGACAAGCTCTTAAACTCAATGATTGCTCTGGGTATATTTTCCAACAACCAATTAAGTGTGCTCTATTAAAAAATATTCTTTACACTCTGTCCAATTACTTGCTAAGCTGTGGCTATTTGCATAAAAATAAAACATTAATCTCATCATTCGCATTCATTATATGATTGCTTCTTCAATCTATCTACTTTTATGTGCTGTCCAAAATATGCTCGTAAATGTCAAGGGCTTTATAATGAGAGCTAATCAGTCAAAAATCAAAGTGTGTGTGTGTGTGTGTAAAAAATGCAAATGGCTTTCTGATTTTAGTCAGCCAGTAACTTTTATGAGCACATTATAAAATAAGCAGAAAAGAGATGAGGACCCAAAAAGTCCATAAAACAAGCATCAGCAGACAGCACCTCGATGGGCTGTAAAAGTTGTAGGAACGTGCAAAACGAAATACAGAAATTGTAGTTCATTGTTTGTAGTTGTTGTTGTTGTTTCGAATTGCCAAGCAATACACCGAAAGAAACCATTAAATCAGTGAAAGTTAAAATAAGGAAGACATTAAACTAGCTATAAGGTTTTGTCTTGAAAATGAATTAAGTTATGTAAGGCAAATACGACGTATGCGGCGTATGCGCAATATCAAATCTCTGCTTGGGCGCTGCTAATAAATTATGAAGCCATTTGTGTTGCCAGGGACGTGCTAATAACGAAAGTCAACGCAAGTTAATAATGTTGACACCACACATAGACACTTGAATGTCATTACGTATACGCCACGTCGAGCGCATTTTGCTAAAATGCCAATTGACTTTAATTGCGCTGCCTTAAAAGTCGTGCATGTTCATAGTAGTTAGTAAACGTTGCAGTGTGTACGGGTGTATGTGTGTGTGTGTGGAACACGACACTCAAATGAAATGTCATGCTAGCAGCAGGCGTGTGCGACAAGCGGCAGCTGGAACGGAGCAGCAGCTGCTGTGGCCACAGCTGTAGCAGCCAAAAGGAGCAGCAGTTTCATTAGTTTCTGGTTGAAAGCCACTGAAGGTCCTTGCATTGCATTGCATTGCTGCCCTGCTCCGCTCTGTGGAATTTAATTTTCGGCACACTTGATTTTTAAATGGTGTCTAAGGGTGTGTAGTGTTAAAAGTTATATATGCTGGTAATTTGTACAAAAAAATGTCTCTATTAAATTGTAAAATGCAAGGATATTTTTTTGCTGGCTGCTCCGATCTGTTAAATGTTATGAATTGGCCAGCAAAATTGGTAAAATGCGTGTTAAATGCTTGTTTCGGATGTCGGTGCAGTCAAAGGAAAGGATAAGGCTGAATGGACATTGTGTACATATCAGCAGGAGCAGAGAGCAGGCTGCATGCAGCAGGCAGTTGCATCTGGCCGAAGGACATGCTGAATGCCTGTGCAATCTGGCAATAAATATTTTATGTTTACCATATGCTCTAACATGCATCTAGAGCATATCCATTCAAAGGATTACTTTAAGATGCTCAAAGCGAACAAAACAAATGTTCAAATACCTTCAGTATGAATTTCTTACATAAGATATTTTATAAACTAAACACAAAATATTCGAAGATTTTTTTAAGCTTATGAAAATAGTTACTTCCTGATATTCAATATCCACCCTAGAGCATTGAATATTCGCTATGTGCAAATAGATACAAAAATATTGTTTTCTTAACTGTTTGCTCAAGACCCACAGTTGTGTGCACACATGAGTTTACCAATAGCTCGATCCATTCGCCAGCCCTTGGCTACGGAAATCGCCCATGTTGCAGCCCGAAGGATGCGCCTTTTTTGGCTTTATGGCGTTGCATTCTGTAATTAATGGGCATGGTCTATAGGTCCGGCCAGTGCTGTTGGGCAATTATACAAACACGAGTTTGACTTGTCATTTTGGGGCTATTTGGGGACCGTGTTGCGCCTCGCAGCACCGTAAATAACTGAAAATACTTTTTATAGTTCAACCTACTTTTATAAAGCATCACTTAATCTACGGCCTAGCGACTCTTTCGGGTGCTTATTTCTGCGCAATAAGCATGAGCTCAAATTAACATTTTACGACTACGTTTTCCTTGCAGCAATTACGACTACATTTACCTACTTACATACTCTATATATAGTTGGCTATGTTTATTTGCCAACAAGAACAATAAATTCGTGAATTCTTATCTTAACGTTAATTTGGTAAGGTTAATCTTTTCTCTTATGTGTGTTTAGTATCACGAAATTTTGTTAGTTTGTTTACGTATTTACCCATAAATATCCTCTAATCTAGTAAATAAATATACTGATCTATATATATTATTTAATTATAAATTACATGTTTTCAAATAATTAAGAAATTGGTCTTTAATTTATTTAGAAAATTGAAAATATCAACCAAATTGAAACGTTTGTTTTCGATTTGCTTATTTGCCTCATGTCAGTGGCAGCATATAACTACTTTGGGCTTCCTGTACAAGTTGATAATTCAATTTATTCGACACAAACGAGAAAATACAATTCTAACATCTGTTTCAGCATTTCGACATGGCTCAAATCAAGAAAAGTGGCTTTTTCTCTGCTATTATCGTCTATTATTTTGGGAACTAATTAGGAAAACTTTTTGCTGTCTTTTTGACTTATTTCTTATGGCTTTGGTTTTGCTTTTGTCTAGGCTATCACGTTTGACGAGCCGTGTCAAGGAAAAAGTGCTGCCTCAATTTTCTACGTGCACACCATAAAGTTTATATGTAATTTTGTTTTTACAAGCACTGCTCCGAACTTGCCGAATGCTATTACAAGTTTACAATTGTGTTAGGCCGACTTTCTGGCCAACTTTGGAGTGGCATTAATAAACCATAACTAATGGGCATACGAGCCCAGACAACAACGGAAGAAATTTAAGCTTAAAAACAAAGTAAACAAAAAATTTCGCAATTCTGAAAATTTAAGATTTAAAATGTGTGAAAAGTCAGCTTAGCTGGCAACTTGAATTATACACAATAAATTCGAAGCAAAACGAAACAAGCATAAATCGAATGAAGCGCATAAAAAGCAAACAAGTAAATGAAATTTCCGCTTGTGTGCCAGGGCAATGGAAGCCCTCAAACTAAGCGACAGGAGCTGGCCAGAGGACCAGGCCAATACCAAGCCCAGGTCCCAGAACGATTGGTCGATCGTTTAACGGCAACACTAAATATGGTGCCTGCCTGCATGCCTGTCTGGCTGACTGCCTGGCTGCTTGTCTGCCTGACGGTATCAATAGCAGTTGTAGGTGCTGTTGTTATAGGTAGCTTTATTCAGTTGTTGTTGCTGTGCACGGAGGCAGCCAAATGAAGTGTGCGCTGTTCGTTTGTTTGTGTGCAATTTAAAGTGCCGGAAATATGTTTAGCTTTATGAATCCGTTTTCAGCTTACGTTCTGCTGCTGGCTACGTCCAATTGTTGCCCACTGTTGCCCAAGCAGCTTAGTGTAAATTACAGTTGTGCCCGCTGCAGAAAGTTATTTGCCAGCCAAAGTAACTACCACATACAACATTTTAGATAATATCTTTTGATTAGTGGCAACCGCAAAAACTTTAATTAAATTCGCACACAATTCTCTGGAAACTTTATGCAGCATTTGCCCATGTCACCAGATAAGTTCAACGACGCGTAACTGTAGCCTAGTGTTGGTATCTCAATGCCACTACCATTGCCACTGCCACATGCCTCATGCTTCTCTGCCCTCCACTCCGCTCCACAACAGTTCCTGACTCAGGTCCTGCTCTTGGGTCCTGCACACGCATGTCAGCATGGCCAGCTCGAAGCTGGCATTGTTTGGCTGTCGACTTTAAGTTTTAGAATAAAAACTTAATAGAAAACTTTGCTGTGCAAAGTTACCGTTAACTTTGACTGTTCTTTAGACTCGCCTAACTAACTAATGAATTAATTAGTTGATTTTTCGTGCCCAACTGCGCAAAAGTTGCGTTGAACCCAGAAAAAACAACTTTAAGTTATTCGTTAAAATTTCATTCATATTTATTTTATTTTTCTTCATTTAGTTTTGTTTCTTTAATTCATGTTTGGGGTGCTGCACACATTATATATATATATATATATATGTAAGTACAGTTGTGTAACCCTCTGGTTGCCATAAATTTGCTCACAGCGAGCACACGGCAAAGGCAAAAGACAGTCAGCGCGACGCACAACACAACACACTCGCACACACAACACACACACACCCACAACATACTCGTAACTCATATCGAATTGCACCATTTGTTGTTTGTCTCCCTAGAGGATATTGAGTCACTTGTGTTGTGTTGTAACGATTGTTGTTGTTATTGTTGTTGTTGGTTGCTGATTGTTGGTTGTTGTCCGCTGACTGCCCGTTGCCCGATACGCGTTGTGTCGTGGCACAAATGTCATGGCATTTTATCGTTTGACGCTTTCGAATTTGATAAATTTATCACAGCTTACAAAAATAAAGCGAAGGAAATCATAAGAATTTATGCAAATTAAAAACCAACAGTTATTTCATAGATTATGTAATGGGCCAGTGACGTCACAACCTAATAGCCACGTCCACGCACTCAAGCATTTAGTTTGTCTTCGCTCGCCCTATTCTGATTGAGTTTCGTGGACATCGCTGTGATTGGACGCATATCCGAACATTACATTCTCTTTACAAGTACAAAAAGCTAAAATAAAAATCAAGAATTCATTAAAGTACAATTGAAATATTCTTAACCTAACCTAAGTTTCATTCGTTTTGTCATGGCTATATGTTTTTTGTTTCTGTTTTTGTCTACTTTGAGCTCTTCTTCTTCTTCTTGGGCATCTGCGCCCAGAGACGGAAGAAGTACTCGTCGCGTTGAAGCAGCCTGCCGCGTGCATACGAGTGTATGTCCGCATCCATGTTGTGATCCCGCAGCCACGAGGATGTGTTGCATGTGCTCATCTCCGTGCGCGGCTCATCGGGCAGGCTGGCATGACCTGCAGCAAGAATTGATCAGTATTGACAGCTTAACAGCCAGCATAATTAATGTTGCCACTTACCCGCTGTCATAACCTTGTATGGATCCTCCGATTCCAAAGGTTCACTCAGGCCAATCTCGTTCTTGGCAAATATGCGTATCATATAATCATGATTCTCTTGGAGGTCTCTTATCTGGAATTTCTGCACACCCGCTGGCACACGGCCAACCTCAATCCACATGGACTTCTTCATGTCACGTATCGCAATGTGATAGCCGAGCAGTGGCGCACCTCCATCTGACTCGGGTATACCCCATTCGAATACGTGTGCATTGGCCGCGATGACTCGCGCCTCCAGTGGAGCAGTTGGTGGCGATGGTACGGCTAGGTTTAGAATATTTTAATATAATTTTCGTATCAGACTTCACTCCAAATCAACTCACTTGCGTGTGTCTTTAGCGATATGCTTTCTGTGACGGCTGGTGCACCTAGTCCAACCTCATTCTCAGCTGACACACGGAACCAATACTCGCACTTGTCCTTCAGATTGTCAATGGTATAGTGCAGCTGATGTGCATCTAAGGTAATAACCTTGGTCCAGCTAGTTGATGTTGAAGAGCGTTTCTCCACGCAATAACCTACGTGTGTGTGTGTGTAAGTGTGATTGTTAATTCGCTGTAAGTGCTGCCTTTTTTAAAGTATCATACCTGTAATTTCGGAACCACCATTTCTGGCTGGCACCTCCCAATCGAGAGTTACGCTGCGACTTGTCACATCCGGCGCTCTCAGATTTTGTGGTGGCGATGGCGGCGCTAAATGGAATACACAAACATGATTATTAAGAAACACTTAAAACTGTCGGCAATTCTATGGCGTTAATAACGTACCCATGTTATCATAATCACTTGCTGTATTATTTAGTTTTTGTCAAAGCGCACGAGAAGCATTAGTGAGCGTTAAGAGAAAAAGCAATTTGCAAAGCAGTAGGCAATAAGCGATAATTATTATTATTACAAGCATTTCTTGTCACTTACTTATCTTGCGTCCCACGACAATCTTCTCTGTGGTCTCGAACGCGTCGCTGGTGCCAACCTCATTTCGAGCGTAGATTCTGAACAGATAGCCCTTGTTTCTCACAACTTTCTCTACGTGAATGTTTGTTACAGTGCCCGTCGTAGTGCCCAAAGAGCGATAAACGGTTTCAGTCTCTTCCCGAATTTCCACAATATATTCAATTATCTTGGAGCCACCATCGTTCTCTGAAGGCTCCCAGGCTAATGTAAACGAAGTGTCATTCATGCCCGACACAGATGTTGGAGCACGTGGTGGTGTTGGTTTTTCTGCAAATCAAAAAATGATAATAATAATATATATATTGATATTACAATATATTGCCCCTTATACACACCAAATCTTTTAGTTATAGTCACAGTCTCACTCTCCGTTGGCTCCGATTCACCTATGGGGTTAATGGCCACCACACGGAACATGTACTGCGCATTCATGGAAAGTTTTTGAATGGCGTACGAGTTGATGTCCTTGTCGAATTCGGAAACCTTCATCCACACATTATTCTGTACATCGCATTTTTCCAGCGTATACTTGTTGATGTCCATGCCACCATCGTCGATGGGCGGCGTCCATTCCAAGGTAATAGAGTCCTTTTTAATGTCCTTAACCTCAAGTGATTGAGGCCTACTTGGCTTATCGATCACCTGAACCGTGACCTCTACATAGCTGGAGCCTGACTCATTTGTTGCCGTCACCTTGTACCGTCCAGAGTGTTCGCGTGTTACCTTCTTAAGGGTATATATGGAGCTGGTCTCTGTTGTTTCAATGGTGACCTGCTTGGTAGTCGATTTCTGTTCGGCAGTCTCCTTGTGCCAGGTCACACTAGGCTGTGGATAGCCACGAACTGTTGCTGGAATGGTGAGAGTGCTGCCAGTGCGCAGTTTCTGGGATAAATACTTATCCTCAATTTCTATTATTGGCTTCTGCTGCAGCTTCAGTCTACACGATGTCTCCACGGAGCCCTTTTCGTTCGTAGCCACGCACGTGTAGGTGGCTTCAGTCTCAATGGTTGTCTTTTCAATAGTATATTTGGCAACGCGATTCTCGTAGCGCTGGCTACTCGACTCGAAGACTTGGCCATTCTTTTTCCATGTGACAGTTGGCTCTGGAATGCCGCCAAACACACACGACAATGTCACCTCCTTGTTCAGTTCGCTGACAATATCCTGTAAAGGCTCGCGTACGCTGGGCGCTTCGGTTTCAACCTTGGGCACCAGGCGTATGGGCGGCGAGATGGGTGAGGGCGGTGAGGGACCAACTTCGTTAACAGCTATTGAACGGAAAACGTATTCCGTGTCAATTTTCAGCTTGCTAATAGTATACGTTGTGTCCTTAATCTTGCGTATCTCAGTCCATCTATCAAAGGGGTAGATTTTTAGTTAGTTTTAATGGTAATGAATTATTGTCACTCACTTCTCTTCCTTCACATCATGATACTCCAGAATGTATTCGATAATTTCAGATTTGCCATCATCCTCGGGCGCTTTCCAATATAGTGTTATTGAATCGTGCATCACCTCCAAAGGCTGTGGGGTGCCAGGCGCCGAGGGTTTGCCTAAAGTTTTGACAAAGGTCTTAATTTCCGCATCGTTTAATTTTTAAATAAATAATTATACTTACGCATTATGACCAAGTGTAGGCTTGCCTCTGCCTCGCCCACGGGATTCACAAGCTTAACTGTGTACTCGCCCTCGTCATCGTCAACAACCTTCTTAATGGTCAAAGTTGCGGATTGTTCATCGATGGTTGGAATAGTACGTTTTGACTTGGGGATGACAACCTTTCGCGTGGTCCACTCGGCCTCTGGTGTGGGCGTGCCCGTGTATTTGACAGTGAAGGTAGCATCTTCGTTCTCCTTCACCTTGATGGTTTGATCCTTGTCAGATATAATCACGGGTGGCAGTTTAAGCTCCTCAACGCAAAGCTTACTACTGCTTGTGACATTTTCGGCAACGCAGCTGATCTCACCCGCATCATCGTCGCTGGCATCATGGATGACCAGACGCCTAACAGTGCCCTCAACGAACACCTCATGCTTCGTATTCGGTTTAATGGGCTTTCCTTTCTTGTACCAGGTAACCTCAACATCGGGTTGAGAAAGTTCGACAATGAATTCTGCATCTGCTGTCTTTGTGGCTAGCGTGACATCGGGCAAACGGAGTATAAAGTCTACCAAGGGCTCTTCAACTGTCAGTTTTGCCTTGGATGTTTGCTCTCCCACCTGAATGGAATACTCGCCCACATCTTCGGGCTTGGCCTTGATGATTCGCAGTGATTGCTTTTTGCCATCAATTGTCAGCTGTATGCGCTCATTGAATTTGATCTCTTTTCCATTCTTGAACCATTTAACTAGGGCGTCGCCCTTGCTCAGCTCAATGTCGAAATTGGCATTTTCACCCTTGGTAACAGAGACATCTTCCAAGGGCTGTACAATCTCTGGTGGCAGTTCAATAACAGTAAGCTCTGCACTGCACTCCTGACCCTCCAATTTGCATGTGTACTCGCCCTCATCATGAATGGTAGTGTCGCGTATGACTAAGCGCCTCGATTTGCCATCCTTGATAAACTCACAGTTTTTGTTTTCAGGCGTAATTTTCTCACCATCCTTGAACCAGGTGACTTCCACAGCCTCTGTTGTCAGCTCAACATCCAGAATAGCTGTATCCTTTTCTGTTACCTCATAGTCTTCCAGCACTTTAAGGAAGTCCGGCTTACGCTGCAGCACCTCTACAGTGGATTGTGTCTCCTGCTTCTTCACCTTGCACACATAAGTACCGGAGTCGCGTAGATTAGTATTCCTGATGACCAATTTGTGAGTTTTGCCATCCTCAACGACAACGCGATGATCCATGCCGCTGAGTTCTTTGCCATTAAAGAACCATTTGGTAGAGACCACATGCGAGGTTTCACATTCTAATGTCAGTGATTGCACCTCCTCAATGGTAATGGTCTTCTTTAGCTTCTTCGTAAAGGTCACCTCATCAACCTCGACAATCACACGCGCACCGTGCGATGTTTTGCCGATGGGGTTGCTGGCAATACACTTGTAGTCACCCGAATCAGTTTCCGGATTAGCATTCTGTATAATGAGCTCTATATTTTCGCCATCATAGATTTGTTGTACGCGGTCGCTGGGAAACAGGGGGTTGTTGTTGAAGAGCCATTGTACCTCGGGAACTGGATTGCCAGAAACCCTAGCAGGCAAGCGAATTTCTCCCTTCTGAGGCACCGATTGTTCCTCGAAACGTTCCACAAATAATGGTGGCTCTGCATTACCACTGGTCGGTTCTACATAGAAAATAATAGTAAAGCATTCAAAATTATTTTATTTATATATTTATATAAAAATAAATATTTAGGTGTTTTATTATTATTGTTGTACATATAACAATTAACATTTACCTTCAATTGTTAGATTTGCAGTAGTTTCCACACTGCCCAATGGATTGACAGCCTTGACTGTGTATTCACCCTTCTCTGCCTTCTTTGGTGTAATCAGTGTTAGAGTGTGTAAATCTTTCTCGGATTTGGCGTTCTTGATGGGCTTGCCATCCTTGAACCAAGTTACCTTTGGTGCTGGATTGCCAACAATTTGTGTTGAGAGTACAACACTCTCACCCTCACGTATTACCATATTTCGCAAAGGCTCCAGTATTTGAGGAGCTTCCTTGTCCGAGGTTCGTACCTTTAATGTGATGGGCAAACGAGATTCGCCCTCGCGATTTGTGGCTATAACTTCGTATGTGCCCTCCTGCGATTTCTTAACCTTGGTAATGTGCACAACGCTGCAATACATGTGCATATCCGATTCGGTAACAATCCGAACGTTCTTTATCTCTTCCTCATCAATGTCCTCGCCATTAAAGGTCCAAATAATCTCCGGCTCGGGCACCGCAACAAGGCGGCACTCTAAGATTACATTGGTACCCTCATCGACATATTGAGCCTTTGGCTTACGCGAAAATGTTGGCGGAATACCCTCAAGAATATCAGCCAAGGATGATTCACGCGACATACTCCTGCGCGATAGAGCCGTGGCATCCGAGCCATGATCCGACAGTGGACTTTCGACAATCAATTCGGTTGTACTCGAAGTGAAACCAGCAGCATTCTTGGCCACGCAGGTGAATTTACCGGCGTCTTCAGGGAAGACTTCACGAATTATCAAAGTGGCCACATTATCATCATCGTAGAAGATTTGGAAGTCCTGTGAGGGCTTTATGATAGCTGTTTCGCGGAACCAAGCGATCTGTGGTCTCGGATTACCTTCAACCTTGCACTCAAATTGCACCGTATAACCGTCGGGTGTATGAATTGGTTGTAGCTTTTCAATGAAACGTGGTGCCGTGGGCTTGTCTTGAGGTCCAGGTCCTTAATAAACGCACAAATACAGGACATTAAGATATGTGTTAATAACAAGACGGACACAATGCAAAAAACTCTTATTAGAAAATAACACATTTAATTTGTTATTTAACTTACTTTCAAACACGGGCAGCTTATCAATCTTTTCGTGCAGCTTATTTTGCACATATTGGGCGTAATCTGCGGGTTCCATAAGATATTGGGCTGGCACCCAGCCTTCCTCTTCCGTAATGCTCTTCTTTACGTACCACCATTCAGAACTGTGGCGTCCAATAACCTGTACCTTTTCACCCTCTACCAAATTGATTGCTTCATCGTTATCAGCTAAGTAATTGCAAATCGAATACATAATGTTTTCGGTTTGAGATTCTAAAACAAATGAAAATTAAAAATTATCGTGTGTACGTCTAAAAATATAAGAAAAATATTTACCTTCTACGTCCATTTCTCTAGTAATATTAAGAGACGCGCCATCTGTTCCAATATAAGGATATAAACATCAATATTACAGGTTTCGAAAGTGTTAAAAATATGTGAGCATTAAAAATACATGTAAAGTTGACAAAAATGGATAGTTATGCGTTAGCTACTAACATTGATGTGTGTTGGTTTGTTTTACCTCATTTTCCTAAGCTATTGCCATATAAGCAGATGTGCAAATTAAATCGAATGAAAAATTATTGCATCTTAATAATTATAAAAGCTTTCAATGAACATATACATGACCCAAAAAACTTACCTTCATTAAAGAGTTGTTGTACAATTTTACGTTTCTTTTTGAACGTTAGAGAATCTTCATCGTATGTCACAGAATCGCGTTTAGCATGTCGAAGACCAATCAGAAATTGTTCCTCTTCCTCGTCCTGGACCGAATAATGTGGCTTTGCTTGCTTTTTGGGTTTCAACTTGAAGTCAACCTCATCTGGAGGCAACTCCTCAACAAGATACTCTTCAGGCTCTTCAACTTCATCGATAGTATCCTCATCATCGTGTATTTCCTCAATAATTGGACCTTCACCATCATCATAGTCTTGTATAATTTTGATCCTCGCCTCATCAGTTGCTTCAGAGTAGGTCTTTTTAATTGGTTTTTTCAGTTTCACTTTTCCAGACATTGATACTTCCTCCTCAGCATAAGAATCGAGCGCAATATTGAACTCTTGGTCCACGTCCTCTTTAGTTTTTGTGGTTTTTGCACGGAAAGTAACATTTTCAACATCGGAGAACTCTGGAATATCCACCTTCTTGCGACGCTTAAGCTTCTTGATAGTGTATTCTTGGTCTTCTTCATCGGTAACTTGTAACGGCTTTGGTTTTGGCCGTGAGCTTACCACAAATTCTTCAACGTCATCGCCTTCTTCGTATTCTTCTTCAAGGCGTTTTATAGACAATTCTGCGGCCGCTTCATCCAGGGTTGTAGGTTTAACTGGTCGCTTTTTAAGAACTGTAGCTGCTTCTTCGACACCTTCTGTTACAGTATGTGGCTTCTTAAATGAGAGACTGAATTCAGTTTCCTCAAGGTCCTCCACCGTTGGTTGGAAAGGCTTCTTTGGTTTTTTACGTATCACAACAGCTTCTTCGATAATTTCTTCCTCTTCAACCTCTACCGGTCTTTCTTCGATAACAGTTTGCTGAAGTTGTAACTCATCTGCAGCTTCTTCCACTGGTTTCTGTGGCTTCTTCTTCTTTTTAAGCTGCACAGTTTGATCGGATGTTTCCTCAGAAACCTTCTTTTCCTTTGGCAGTTTAACATCTACAGAGAACTCCTCTTCCTGCACCTCCTTAGGTACCTTTGGCTTCAAAGTTACTTCAGCAACAACATCCTCATCCTCAGGTTCTTTTGGCTTCTTCAGTTTAAAAACAGCATCATCCACTGTTTCTTCTGGTATTGGCTTTTCTGGCTTCTTAAGTTCAACTTCTTCCACCACTTCCTCCTCAACAATTATAGGCTCAGGAGCAATTTCCTCTTCTACCTTAACTGTAAGCTCCTCAGCGGCTTCCTCCATAGGTATCTTTTTGGGTTTTTTCTTTGATATTTTAACTTCCTCCTGTACTTCTTCAGGTTTGGGCTTGGGTTTAAGAGTAACTTCAGCTTCAGGCTCTTCAATCGGCTCGGTAGGCTTTGGAGTTTTTTTAGGCAGACGTACATCCTGAATCTCCTCTACCTCTTGTTCTTCCAGAGCTTCAGACTCACTTTCCTTAATCTCGAATTGGTATTCAATGGGTTTCTCTTCCTGCTTTTCTTCCGGTAAGTCTTCCGTTTTTTCTTCAACGTCTTCAACTATTTCAACCACATCCGGCTCTGGTGTTATCTCCTCGATCACAGTAACTTTAAGCTCTGCAGCTGCCTCTTCTTCCTTAATCGGTTTCTTTGACTTCTTTTTGATCTTAGCTTCCTCTGTGACCTCTTCGACCGGTTGTTTTTGCTTGATTTCGAAAACGGCTTCTGGTTCTTCTACAATCTGTGGTTCAGGCTTCTTTTTCTTTGTCTGGATAGTAACTTGCTCTTCCGGTAACTCCTCAATAGATTCTTTGTGCTCAGGCACCTTTTTCTTCTTTTGAATGGTAACCTGTTCTTCAGGCAACTCCTCGATAGTTTCCTTTGGCGCCTCAGTTTCTTTAATACTGAATTTAAAGTCTTTTGGCTTATCTTCAGGTACCGGTTCAACGACTGCTTCTTCAATTGTTTCAATTTCTTCAATCTCCTGAACAAGCTCTTGAGGTTGAGATATTTCATCAATAACAGTTATCTTGAGCTCTGCAGCTTCCTCATCAGTTGGGATTTCTGGTACAATGGTAACACTTTGTATTGCCTCCACTTCATCAACAGGCTTTGGAGCGGGCATGCTTATTTCAGCCTCTGGTTCTTCTGTTACTTCTGGTTTTGGCTTCTTCTTGCGGTGAACCTTAATGCTCTCTTCGAGAACTTCTTCTACAACTTCGCGTGGTGTCTCCTCAATCACTCTGACCTTAAGTTCTTCAAAGGTTTCTGGCTGTGGCTCTTCGATTACTGGCTCTTCTACCAAAGGCTCTTCAGTTGGTGTTTCTTCAACGGGCTCTTCGGCTGCTGTCTCTTTCACGCCAATTTCATATGACTTATATTCAATAGCAGCTGCTTCTTCCTTAATTTCTGTCACAACATCTTCAATTTCTTCTATTACTGGAACTTCTTGTGGAATTTCTTCTGTAATCTGGATTTTAAGTTCTTCAGCCGCAATTTCCTTTACTTTCTTTTTAGGTTTCTTTGTTTTTATTTCTGCCACTTCCGTTACTTCTTCCACTGGCTTGCTCTCCTTCAAAACGAACTCGGCTTCTGGTTCTTCAGTAACAACTGGGGAAGCCTTTGGCTTCTTCGCAGTAAATTCTGCAACCGTGGGCTCGTCCGGCTGTTTAGTTTCTGTTTCACTTACTTTAATTGTATATTCTTCTGGAGTTTCTTCAACAGAAACAGTTTCCTTTTCAACAATTTCAGGCTGCGAAACTTCAACTGTTATTTCTTCGGGAGCAGCTACTTCTTCAACAACCTTGATAGCATGAGTAGCTGCCTCTTCAGATTTCTTAGGCTTCTTTGGTTTCTTTGGTTTAATTTCAGCTTCAACGTGACTCTCTTCGGTTGGTTTTGTTTCCGTTATGACAAACTCAGCTTCAATTAGTTCAGGTTCTTTCGGTCTTGGCGTAATCGTAACATCTTCAGGAACATCATCCTCAGGCTGTTCAGTCTGTTCTTTTACTTTTTCTACCTTAGATTCCTTGACAGAAATCTCATAAGAGTCAAATTCCTCTATCAATTGTGGTGCGGGTTCCTCTACCTTTTCTTCTGGTTTTTCTTCGATTACCTTAGCTGGTTGCTTTTGAGGGGCTTCAGTCTCAGTTAGTTTAAATTCGAAAGATTTTTGCTTTGTATCTTCGACCTTATCTTCTTCTTCTGAAACGATCTCCTCTTCTTTCTGCACGTCAGGTTCAACCTCCACTTCCTTTACCACATCTTGCTTAATTTCTTTCACTTCTTCGACATGCTTCTTTTTAGACTTCTTCTTTACAACAACTTCCTGTTCTTCTGCTTGTGGCTCGGTTAATTGCAATTTCACTTCAAACTCTTCAGTTTCTTGTTCGGGATGTTGAACAGGTATCACAACTTCAGCAGTGACCTCTTCTGCTTCGGGTCGAACTTCTTTGGGCTCCTGTAGTGTGACCTCGAACTCTTCTGGCTGCTCTGGCTTAGGTTTCTTCTTTCTGGTAACTACCTTTTCTTCAATAACCTCCTCAGTAGTTACTTCCCTTTCATCAAAATCAACCACTTTAACTTGATGTTCCTTTGGTGCTTCTTCGGGTTCCAAAACAGTTGTTGTTATTTTGTACTCTACAGGGATGTCTTCAGGAATTTCTGCTGGTTGAGGCACTTCTTCGACGATTTCGACTTCCGCTACAGGCACTTCTTTTGGCTTCTTCTGCTTGACTTTTACCTCTTTGGGCTTCTCGATATCACTGGGCTTTTCAATGGTAACTTCTTCTTCCTTAACTAAAACCTCAAAATCTGGTTGCTCTTCTTTAACAATTTCTTCCTCCTTTTGTTCAGCGGGCTTAGGCTTGGATTTTTTTGGCTTTTTAACTTGTTCTTCAGATTTGACTACCTTTTCTTCGGGTTTAGACTCTTCAACCGTTGGCTTAACAACAACATCTTCAAGTAATGTTTCTTCAGGAGTCTTTTTATAGGGTTTAAGTTTTATTTGTGAGTCAGTGTCTTCTGGCGCCTCTTTTTCAGGTTTACGGAATTTAATTTCTTCTTCGGGAACTTCATCATGTTCTTTTGGTATTCCAGGAACGATTTCTGTTATATTTGTTTCCGGTTCTGGTTTTGATTTTTCTTTGGGCTTATATTTTGTTTTACTCGGTTTCTTTTGCTTTTCTGGCTTCTCTGGTTGTTCCACTTGCTCAAGTTCCTCTGGAATATATTCGGGATGGTCATAATCAGTTGGTTCAAATGGTTCCACCTGTATGTCCTGCTCGTTGGGCTGTTTTGGTTGTTTCTCAACTATGACCACATCCTTTTCTTTTGGTTTTAATTCGGCTTCCTCTTCAGTTTCCTTGGGCTTTTGTGGTACTTTTTTGAGCGTAACATTTTCAGGTGCTTCTTCCTCCTTTGGCTTCTTTTTGCCCTTACCAATCTTAAGTTTGACTTCCTCAGGACTTTCCTCTGGTTTTGGCACTTTTTCAGGTTTTTGATATGGTTGCTTTTCTTCGGGCTCCTCCTCACTACTAACATATTTTTCATACTTTTCAAGCTCCACCTTCTCCAAGTCATCCTTAATTTTTTTAATTTTCTTGGGCTTATGTGGCTTAAACTTAAGTAGCTCCTCTGCTTCCTTAATATTGCGGGACAAATCACCATTTTGCTTCACTGCACCAATATCTGTCAGCTTTGCTACAAGTGGTGCTGGCGGATACTCAACTGTAACCATGCGCGTCTTAAGTCTGAATTTAGGAAGCTGCACAGTTTGTTCTTCAGCTGGTTTTTCCTTACGTTTGCCAGGCTTCAACTTCACCACCTTGGGAACCTCGGCGGCCTCAACTATTGTGACCTTTGTGGGCTTCTGTTCTTTTCTTTCAATCTTAATTGGTTCCAGATCAGCGAATTCTGGTTTGAGTTTCTTAGGAATATCAAATTCGACCTTTTCATATTTCTCCAATTCTGTTTTCTCAATTTCTTGTTCGAGCAGCTTTTGTATGAGTTCATCGTGTTCATTGGTCTTCTTTTTCACTATCTTCTTTTTCTTTGTCTTTGGCTTCGTGACGTCTTCAACAGTTTCTTCGGTTGTTGGTTTTTCGTCCTCTTCAACTTCTTCGATGATGGGTTGAGAGTCTTCGATTGCTGCAACTTCATCAATAACTCTGACTTTCAAGATTTTGTCGGGCTGTTCTTCTTTTTCTTCAGGCTCTTCTTCGATAACGCTTATGTGATAATCCTTATAAGCTTCTGGTGCTTCACCTGTTATAGAAATTCATAAGTGTTAAGTAATATACAATTCTTTCAGCTATAATATGAATCCGTGCTTTGCTTTTGCAGAAGAATGCAAGCAAATCGTTGAGCTTCATAAATATTTAAATATTTACAGCAGTTTTACAAAAATACTAGAACGCTTGTCCAATATAAAATAAATTTCCTGAATATTTAAAAATTGTAGACAGATACAGAATTATTTGAAATGTTAGTAATTTTACAAAATACGCTCAAGGAGATTTAAGTGTTGAATAAAGGATGCAAACAAAAAATGTATTATATAAATTATTGGATTAGGGATCGTGCACTGTTATGTTAGATTGGCTTAATAACTGTATTTTTATGTAGGAAAAAAGTATAAACGGGCAAAAATATTTAACTGAGACTATGCTCAAATTAGTGAGCCAAGAATCAGTAGGGGAGAGAGAAAGAGTGAGACAGAGAGACAGAGAGAGGAAGGTATAGGCGCGAAATAATGGAAGTCAACGTTGGAATAAAAATAGGCAAAAGACACAGACAAAGGAGCAGGTGCGGCGTGTGCGATGGAAGTTTTAAGGCTCCATAAACTCTCATCTAAAAACTTACTTGTTTCAACGCTTTTTACTGAGTCTGGCTTAGCTTTCTTATGCTTAATTGTTTTCTGAATTGTATCTTTAGTGTCATCTTGAGTAGATATTTCATCTTGTGCGCTTGGTGTAATTTGTGCAGTGGCTGTGTCCTCGGGGTGTGCAATTTGAGTTGGTGTATCATCAGTAACGTCTTCAGTCTCTAAAGTTGTTCCGTCTGTTGGTTCGTCTTGTCGTTGTTCAACTACGTCAACTAGTTTTGGCTTAAGTGTCTTGGGCTTTTTATGTCTGATTGAGTCAAGAACTGCTATTGGTGTTTCAGGCTCGTCAGACTTGACCTCTTCTGGAACATTTTCTGTTGGGGCTTTGTCTTTTGGTTTTTCTGGCATTTCAATTTTTTCATAAACCTCCATTTCGGTCTTTGGTATTTCTTCCTCAAGAAGTTTCTTAACATAATCATCCAAATCATCCTTTTTAACCTTCTTTATTGATTTCTTAGGTTTTGGTTTAAGTGCCGGTTTATCTTCTTCTGTCTCATCCGCTTGAGTTTCAACTGGTTCAACGGGTACTACTTCTGGTTCTTCGTCGATAATAACTGTAACGGTATCATTACCTTCGCTTTCAATTGTTGTTATTTTAAAGGTGGTGTCTTCCTTAGGTCCTTTCTTCTTTAATACTCGCTTAGTAGTTTTCTCTTGAACTGGATGACCTTCGTCAGTAATTGTTTCTGTGATTTGTACCTCCTCCGGCTTAACTTCTATTACTTCAATCACTTTAGGCTCCTCCTCGATAACTTTAACTTCAGCCAATGGTTCAGGGAGCGATGCCTCTATTTTTGGCAACTCTTTTGTCTTAGGCTTTTTGTCTTTCTTTGGTTTCTCGGTTGGAGATTCCTCTATCACACTCGGAGATAAAGTTTCGGTAGATTTCTCTTTGGGTAATGGTTCGAATTCAATTTTTTCATATTTCTCTAATTCAGTTTTAGGAGTTTCCATGTCTATAAGTTTTTGTATATAGTCATGAATGTCATCTTTTTTGACTTTCCTTGTTTTCTTTTTCTGTTCTTTGGGCTTTTCTTCAACGTGTGGTTGTTCTGGCTCGTACTCCACAATTGTAACTTCTGCATCAGGCTGATCATCAGTAACTACCTCAATAATTTCAATAACTTCGTCTGTTTCTCCCTTTGGACGCCTAATCTTGCGTTTTGTTGTAACTACCTTGTGGATCTCACCAGCATCGTCTGTTTTTTCCTCTGCTTTCGTTTCACTTTCAATAATTTCTAAAGTTAAAGGAAGGTCTTTGGGTTGAATGGTACTTTCTTTTACAGAGATTTCGTAAATAGATTGCTCTGGTTGAACTTGTTGCTCCTTTACTTTTTTCGGCTTCTTTTCTAATTTCTCTGCTGGTTTTGTTTCTTCTTTTGTGAAAGTTACACTAAATTCTTTCTCATCTGGCACTTCAATATCATTCTCCCTTTCTACAACGTCAAATGGCTTATCGCTTGCTTCTTCCTGAGGTTGCTCTTCAGGGACTTGAACCTTTTGCTTAGACGGTTTCTTTTTCTTTTCTGGTATCCTAACAGTTTCAGGCACTTCAACTTCTTTATCGGACTCAATGCTGGGAGCTATTTGCTTCACATCCACGCTGACCTCTTCAGGTAATTCCTCCTCTGGTACACTTTCAACAATATCTATACTATCTGTTACCGTTGGCTTCTCATCAAGCAACGTTACTTTTTCCTTCTTTTTAATTTTCTTTGATTTTTCAGGAGTTTGCTTTGGAACCGTTTCCTCGATAACATCAATAAGATCAGAAGGCACTTCTTTCGGTAAATCTTCTTCGATAACTGTTTTTATAAAATTGTCAACATCGTCCTTCTTAATTTTTTTAGTTCGCTTTTGTTTAACTATTACTTGTTCTTGATCTTCGGTTTTGTTTGGAGTTGAAGTTAATATAGTAATTGTTGATTCATCTGTATCCTTGTCATGAACAACTGTAATGTCATGAATGACCTCTTTCGGACCCTTTTTGTGCTTTATTTTCTTTGTTTTTATTTCCTTTATTTTGACTTCGCCTTCGTCATCTGGAATCGGCTTACTCTCGACAAATTCTTCAAGAACAGTAACTTCAAAGCTTAATTCTTTCGATGTTGGTGGTGCAAATTCTTTAACAGTAATTAATAACTGTGAGTCTTCCACAGGACTTTTTAATGGATGCGTCTCATCTTTAGGAACTTCTGTAATTAGTGATTGAGGTGTATCTTCTATTTGTTCTTCTGTAATTTTAACCTTTCTTACAGGTGTCTTCTTTTTCATTTTTACTGGTTCATCGAAATCTATTTTTTCGTATTTCTCCAGTTCGGATTTCGGTATATCCTGTTCAATAAGTTTTTGTATATAGTCGTGTAAGTCGTCCTTCGGAACCTTCTTAGTCTTCTTGACCTTCTTTGTCTTTTCTTCTTGAGGAAGTTCTGTGACTTCTGCTTCGGCATCTTCAGAAATTACTGATACAATATATTCAGGTAATCCATCTTTTTCCGTCTCGACAATTTCTATAATTTCTTCTCTGGGACCAACTTGTTTTCTAATCTTTCGCTTAGTAACGACTTTCTTTATTGTTTCACCACTTTCGCCTTGTTCCTCCACTATATCAGGATTAATTTCGACTTCTTCTATCTTGAAAACTGATTCTTCTATTGGCTGTACCTCCTCTGTTTCTGGTGACAATAATTCAGGCTCTGACAGCTCCATTATATCCATTTCCTCTATTGAGGATACCTTTATAAGATAGTCTGGATGTTCATCCTGCTCAGTTTCTTTTACTGGTTTTGACTTTGTGGGTTTCTTTGGTTTTTTGGATTTCCTATCCTCGGTAGTAACATCCTCTTTAATATCCACTGTGAATTCTGTATGTTCTTCTTGGGTTTCAAGAGTTGCCTCTTCTACTTCATCAGGAACATCAGCTTCTGGGTTTTCAGCTTTTTCTTCAACAATTTCTTCATGTTCACTAAATTTATATTCCTTTGGAGATTTTTTGGTCTTTTTCGGTTTGTCTTCAGGGATTTCCTTTACTTCTTCCTCAATTTTATCAATGGGCAATTCTTGCACAAACTCGTCAATAACATTGATAATATATTCCTGTACATCATCCTTTTTTAGCTTTTTGGTTTTTCTTATAACTTTTTGTTCAATAATTGGCATTTCTTCAGGCTTCGAAGATATATTTTCCGTTAGCTCTACGATTTTTATTTCCGCAATTGGTTGGTCATCGCTAGAAGTTTCTGTAATCTCAAAGATGCTTTGCTTCGAACCTTTTCTATGCATAACTTTACGTTTCTTTACAGTTACATCTTTCAGAACACCGTCTTCTGTAGGCTTCTGTACAATTTCAGTTGATTGATCTATTTCATCTAAAACTATCGGGACTTTATCGACCTTTTTCTTTTTCTGGGTTTTTTCTTTTGTAGAAGTTTTTATCGGTACGTCAGTTATTTCTTCAGTGAATTGTGTTGGTTCTAAAATCTCGTCCATTACATTTACCATATATTTGCTGGGCTCTTCCTGCTCCAGAGGTACATTTTCAGTTATGTCTAATAAAACAGACTGTATGTCTTCCTCTGTAAGCTCAGGTTCTATTTCCGAAACATCAAACTCATGTACGGTAACGGGAAGACCATCAACTATTTCTACACTCTTTTTGTGATGGGATTTTACTTTTTTCTTTGGCTTGGCCTTTGATTCAATTTCCGTTGGCTCATATTGTTCAAGATCTGTTTTTGTAATTTCTTGCTCAATAAGCCTTTGAATATATTTATCTAAATCATCCTTTACTGCCTTCTTCTTTTTCACTTTCTGAACTACCTTAACAGGCTGTTCTTCTACTTCGGATACTTCATCTACAGGTATTTCAATGGTCGTCACTTCAATATCAGCCTCGGGTTTATTTTCTTGATAGGTTTCGGTTATTTCAATCAAATACTCCTTGGGTCCTTCTTTTTTCTTAAGCTTCTTCGTAGTTTTTACTTGTTTAACTTCTTCTCCTTCTTCATTCACAATATTTTCGATAGTTGTTTCAGGAGCGAGCTCTTCAATGCGAATTTTGTGATCTTCCGGTTTTTTAATGGGTTTCTTAGGCTTAGTTGTTTTTGTTTTTAATTTAGGAATCTCATCTTGAGACACCTCTTTAATTTCTTCTAGGGTAATTTCTTTAACTTGCTTAACCTCTTCATCCTCTTCTATGGGAATTTCCTCAACGGGAGTAACCTTATCATGCTCTTCCAATGGCTTTATAAACTCTTCCACTACATTAATCACATAGTTTTCGATATCCGCACGTTTAAGTTTCTTTGGCTTTTTGATTGGTAATTTGGGTTTCTCAGGATGTTCAACTTGTATGGTTGGTCCCTCATCTTCCGTAATATCAAGGATGGTGACTTCAGCCAGAGGGCCCTCATTATTAGAAGTTTCTGTTATTTCGAAAACATGTTTCTTTGGACCTTGTTTACGTACGATCTTACGCTTCTTTACTTGAACTTCTTTTGTTGTTCCGTCGTCTTCAACTATTCGTGTGACTTCCACAGTTTCGCCAACATCTTCAATAGTGACTGGTTCATGATCCACCACCTCTACCTTTAATTTTTTATCTTTCTTTGGCTTACGTTTAGGCTGTTCTTCTGTTTCCTTAATTTCGAGATCCTTACTCTGCGTTTTTGGAGTATCTTCTTCCTCAATTTCTTCAACGAATTCAGGAACTTGCCCTTCTTCTGGCTCGAACTCTTGAATAGTAAATTCATGTATAGTGTGTGGAGTACCATTAATTATCTCAGTGGTTTTCTTATGGTGTTTCTTTATTTTCTTTGGCTTCTTAATCTCCGGTGTTGAATCCAATAAAGTTGTTTCATATGTTTGAAGCTCAGTATTTGGAATTTCTTCTTCTATCAGCTGTTCAATATAACTGTCTATATTTTCCGTTTTGGGCTTTTTCTTTTTTATAATTTTAATGTTGTGATCTTTAGGTGCTGAAGAATCAGAAACTGGTAGTACTTCTGTTGTCTGAATAATTAATTCCGCTTCTGGCTTGTTTTCTTCGTAAGTTTCAATAACTTCGATAAGATATTCTTTTGGACCTTCCTTCTTTTTAAGTCTTCGCTTAGTTGTAACCTTTTCAACCTCCTCTCCTTGTTCGTTGATAACTTTTTCAGTTTTTGTTTCAGGTAGTTCCTCTTCAATACGAATTATGTGTTGAATTATCGGAGCAGGCATTTCTTCGTTAGGTTTCTTTTTCGTCACCTTTTTCTTTGGTTTAGGTACAGTTTCTGTTATTCCAATTGAATATTCATCGTGCGAAGGTTGATCTGTTGCTTCAACATCCTCGCCAGGATATTCTTCAAGCGTAGTTTCTTCTTCACTCTGCACAGGCTGGTCGTCAATTATTGTTACGCCTTTCGGCTTAGATGATTTCTTCCTTTTGTCTTTAGGCTTGCTTGGTGAAACTTCGACTAATTCGTCATCTGCCTTGACATCACTTTCGGTTATATCATCAACAACTGTAGTTTTGAAACTTGTAATATCGTCTTCGTCTAGAGGTATTATTTCTATTACTTTGGATACATCCTCAGAAATGTTAGCTAGAAGTTCTGTTGGTACCTCATCAATTACGCTAGCTACGTATTCCTTAAGCATTTCTTTTTTCACCTTCTTAACAGTTTTCTTTGGAGCTTTCGGTTGCTGATCGTTTACATCAGTTTCTTCTTCGACGACTTCAGTTGTTATAACAATAACCTTTGCTTCTTCATGTACATCGTCTGGTGTTTGAGTTTCCAATATTTGTATCTCATACTGCTTGGAGCCCTTTCTTGTTTTCACTTTGCGTTTTTTAATTATTTTACCTTCTGATTTCTCAACTTCTTCAATTGATTCAGGGACGTTTATAGTAAATTCATCTACCACTACAATTGGGAGAGTCTCACCCATGTCTGTTATAATGTCATCCACATCGAGTGTAACTTTAGTTATTTTCTCTTCCAACGTTTCTTGTGGAACGGGCTCAGTGTCAGTCGTGCTAATAGTAAACTCCTCATGCTCAATAACAGTTTCCGGTTGAGTTGCGGGTTCCTCTTTAGCTTTCGGTTGAGGTTTGGGTTTCTTGGCTTTGTGTTTTTTAAGCGGTTCTTCTTGCGTGATACCCACTTCAAAAGCTACACTTTCATCGATATGAGTTTGAGCTGGTTTGGTCTTGTGCTTCTTTGGCTTCTTTGGCTTGGCATCTATTTCAGTTTTTTCATATTTCTCAAGTTCAGTTAAGGGAATCTCTGCATCTATTAGCTGCTGTATATAAGCATCTAAATCATCCTTCTTCATCTTCTTAGTTTTTATTTTTGGCTTTTCAATAGGCTTTTGATTATCAGTTTCTTCTTCTGCTTCAACTGATTTGATTGTTACTTCATAGAACGGTTCTTGTCCGAATGGAAAGCTTTCTACAATTTCTAGAATTTCTTCTTGCTCTCCCCGTTTATGTAATATTCTTCGCTTTTTAGTTTTCTCAGGTTTATTTTCATCAGCAATTACTTCAGGCTCTAGTTCAGTCATCTTCACCTCATAGAAATCAGTCATGGCAGTTTCGTAGAATTTCTGATCAGGCTCATCTTTTAGTTCTGCTATGAACTCATCCAATTCATCTTTATTCATACGCTTAACTTTCTTTTTGAGAATTTTGTTTTCTTTTGGTCGATCTTCAATAATTTCTGAACTTGTTACGATAACTTCATATAGCTTATCCATACTATCATTTGGAGAAATTTCTACTATTTCAACAAGATTTTCTTCTAATTCCGTTTTAAGTTTTAATTTTCGTTTCTTCTTTGGTTCTTTCACAGGACCTATAATATCTTTATTTAATTCCACCAGCTTTTCTTCGGGTTCTAATTCAATGACTTCAAATTTGAAGAATGGTAATGTTTCTTCTTCATATATGTCACCATCATCCAAAAGAGCCTCGAAGACAAGTTTATCATCAGTCTCTTTGGGTTTCTTTACCTTCTTTTTCGGTTTCTTTTCTTCTGTTTTTTCTTTTTGCTCCTCAGATGTATCATCAATTTTATCATCGAACTTAACTGGTTTTAACTCAATGTTCTCAGTTGAATCAACATTTTCTGGAAGTTTACCCTTACCAATTTTTAATTTTCGCGGTTCCAAATCTTTTTCTTTTGTGACCTTATTACCTCGTTTATATTTTGGTGTATCTTCGACCTCATCTATTGATTTTCCTTCATCATCAAATGTTGCCAGATCTAATTCATCTAGCTTAGCTTTAACCGGCTTTGTATGCTTGAATTTCTTTGGTCGCTTCTTCAATACTTCTTCTGCCTCTTCTATGTTACGAGAAAGCTCACCATTATCACGATTAGTGGCTATGTCAGTGACTGTGTATGGGAAACAGTATGGCGCATACGGTATAAACCTTATCCAACTCTTGAGTTTCTTATTTTTAAAGGATGCTTCACTTGATTTCTTTTTCTTTTCCCCTTCTGGCCGTTGTTTTGGAGTTCTGAGTTTGAGCATTTGCGGAAATTCAACAACAGAGCTAATCTCAATCATCTTTGGTTTTCTAATTTCGATTTTCTCAATTTTCATGGGAGTTAGCTTCATTGGCTTAATGGACGAGTCGCGGCGAGCCCTTTGGGGATGTTCCATTTCCGTACGAATATACGGCTTTAAAACTGTCTTTGGAATTTCCTGTTCTATCAAGAATTGTATATAATCATCCATCTCATCCCTCTTGGATTTTAAGACCTTCTTCTTTTTCTTTGGTTTTTCTTTCTTCTCAGCTGTCCCTAGCTCTTGTTCATCAGGCTTACTCTTTTCAACCTGATCTTCACCTAATATATCGTCAACAACCGTAGCCTTTTGTTTTGCTTTAGTTTTGTCTTCTGGTTCCCCTGCACCCCCCTCGACTTCTTCAGTTTCGTCAATCTGTTCAAATAAATCTGGTCTTTTTTCTGTCTTTTTCTGTTTGGGTTTTTTAAGTTTGGTCGGTGTTTGTACCGTGTTATCTGCACTTGCATCTTCGGGTTCTGTGATAGTGTACTCTTTGTTGTATTGGTCTGTTTAAGAAAAAATTATGTGTTTGTGTGTTAGCACTAAACTAATTTGTTAAATGTATATTTGCATTTTATATAATGCGTTAAAACACATAAACTTTGTAGTTCATAAAGTTTAGTGTTTATGATACTTGCATATATTGTTAACAGAAATATTGATCAATATTTGTAATGTTCGTACTATGTTTGCTTTTTTTTAATAAATAAAATTTCAGTACATCAACCGTACTAGAATACTTATGTAACTATACGTATTCTAGTATATCTTGTTAGTAGTGCCAAAAGTGCCAAAACAGAGTTTCGTGTTTTTGTTTGTTGCGTTTGATTGTGTTATTGAATCGGGAGCTACTTTATTTCACCGTAATTCAAAACGTTTTAATCGCAATATCGAACCACCCAACTGGGTGAGTTAATTTGAAAACCTATTGAATACTTTTTTGAGAGCTTTCGCTTAATTCTAGTAAAAAATTTGTAATACGATTTTTATTTTCCGAAGTGTTCATGTACTTGTATATATGTGTGTTAGAAAATAATTTAAGAAAATCACCTGTAGGCAAGCTGCATTCAACAATTTCAATATATGATTGTGTAGTGTCTTCCATATTGGGCTCAGTATCACTAAGTACTTCCTCAACAACGATGCCTTCCTCCTCAGAAACTCTTTTATTTTCAGTTTGAATTGTGGTTTCGCCATCTTCGTTTTGTACAGATTTAAATGTTGTTATGTAAACTGGGTGTTCCGTTTCAATGTGTTCGGGATGTGGTTTCTCCGCTGTGTTTATGTATTATATGTATTTTGATTAATATGGAATGATTAGAAAATTTTTTTATTAACAGTCAATTTTAAAATTAAATTAAATAACGATTAAAATTATACATTAATACATTATTATCTTTTGACTATACAAATTGAAAAAAAAGTAAAAAAAAAAACACGAAAAGAATTTACATGGTTAAGTTTCCCCATATAAATATGATATATATAAATGTTTTTTTGCGTATACTTCAATTTTAGCCTTCGTGTAAAATGTGGTGTATGGATAGTGTTGTGATTTGTGTTCTTACCGCTCTGTTTGTGTGGCTTTTGTTTTTTGTGTTTGGGAAGTTGTTCATCATCGAGCTTACTGATGTCAATAATATCAGTAATGTTCTCATCACTAACAACGCGAATAAGTGAGTATGGCTCTTCACCATCTTCTTCAACAGTTTGTATTTGATAATATTCTTCATCCTCAGGGCCTTGTTTTTTGAATGTTCGAGTTTTGGTTGTCTTCTTTTTTGGCTTCTTATTGTCAGCAATTTCTTCAGTGAAAATAATTTCTTCTGGCAACTCCTCAATAGGAATTGGCACTGTCGAAGTTTCATCGGCTGGGACAATTTCAACGTGCACAGTAGTTATTGGTTCCATATTTTCTTCTTCAACAGTATTAACTGTAGTGACCTCATCAAGATTATCATTAATTTTGGTTTTGAACGCCCTTGTTTTAACAGTCTTCTTTTTTCTTGTTCCATCGGGAGAGGTGACTTCTAGTTCAGTTACTTGTGCTGGTAGCTCAACTGACTTAGTGTCGGGCTTAACAGACTCTGTTATTGGAAGTTCATTGATAGTTATTTTATAAATGGGTTCTCCCGAATCTTGTTCAGTAATATCAATTTCCGTGACTTCCTCCTTAAAATCATCTTTTGGTTTCTTTATGACCCGCTTTTTAGTTTTTATAACATTTTTAATACCATCTTCATTAACATATTCAGATTCAACGACTTCATCTGGCAATACAACAACTTCAGTAATCTTTTCTTCCGGCAGATCTGGGAAAGGTGCTTCAAAATGCTCAACTGTAACCTTTGTCTGTAAAGGTTTTTCATACTCTTCGACAGTTTGCACTTTTGTAACCTCCATATTTGACCCTTTAACCTTTTTAATAATTTTTGTTTTTATAACTGTCTTAGTCGGTGTACCATCATCCTTTTCAGACAAAATAATTGATTTTCTTTCCGGTAATTCAAACACAGAAACGTCATCTTCGGGTCGATGGACAACGACTCTCTTTTTCAAGTTGATCTTTTCTCCAAAAGGAATTTTTATATCAACTTCTTCCACAGTAATAGTGGTTTCTGGCTTCTTGTCTTCTTCCTCGACGGTTTCAATCTTAGTGACCTCTTGTTTATCGCCCTTCACCTTCTTGATAACACGTGTGCGTATCTTCTTCGTCTTTGGCTTGCCGTCTTCGGATACGGATTCAATAACGCGAATTTCCTCAGGAAGCTCCTGTATAAGCTCAGGCTGTTCTTCCTCTAAAGGAACCTCTTCCACAGTGACAGTCGTCTCCGGCTGTTTATCGTCCTCTTCGACGGTCTCAATCTTTGTGACCTCTTGTTTGTCACCCTTAATCTTCTTGATAACACGTGTGCGTATTTTCTTCTTCTTTGGCTTGCCGTCTTCAGTTACAGTTTCAACAACACGAACCTCTTCTGGAAGCTCCTGTATTTGCTCGGGCATTTCTTCCTCGACAGGAACC
>SCDS01000155.1:0-70971 GCA_004149465.1 Drosophila nigromelanica | reverse complement strand
ATATATATATATATATATATATATATATATATATATATATATATATATATATATATATATATATATATATATATATATATATATATATTTGATCTTGAACTTGATCTGCGTATGGTATATACGAACCGAATGAGTCCAAGATCAGCTTTCTAGCTTTTGTAGTCTTTGAAATCGACGCATTCATACAGACAGACAGACAGACGGACATGGCTAAATCGACTCGGCTAGTGATGCTGATCAAGAACATATATACTTTATGGGGTCGGATATGCTTCCTTCTGCCTGTTACATACAGTTGCACAAAACCCTCTTTTACCCATTTTCAATGGGTTCAGGGTATAATTACAAAATTAAGTTACAAATGTATTTTATCCATATACTTGAAATATATGTATTGTATAGTGCATATTATATGCATGATTAGACATATCGTCTTATATGCCTTCTATATATTTTCCCATATTTGAGTTCAACATATAGTATTCCCATATCTATTTCCGTTCTGATAAATGCATATTAGTCAGGTTTCGTATGTTTTTGAGAATGCGCCGGATTAGGCTAACTGTTTATAATGAAGATTGCTTAGTGTTGTATGCGTGCCGATTTCCTGGCAATGAAAACCAGGCTCTGACCGCGCGCCTCGTTGTCTGCCTCCTCATCGTTGTCCTCTTCTTCTTCTTGCTGTTCCTCGTCCTCGGCATCCGCTGTATCAGCCGCCACCTGCTGCTCCTGCTTGTTGAGGGCATCGCGTAGAACTGCCTCCAGCTCATAGTAATCATCATTGACCAGGTTGTATCCCTGCCGAGCCTCCTGCACCGCAATGCTGTACTCGTCCAGGTAATTGTCTCCGAATGTGACCGTCCGTCCGATGTGCATATACGGTCCGGTCTCCTCGTGCATCGGCGGCCAGGCGGGCACACCCTCCGCCTTGGGCACGCCATCGGCTGCGAATGAGCTCCACAGGGCCACCATGCGCTTCGCGATTTTCACGTCGCTGTTGGCGTTGAGCATGTTGAGGCGTGGCCAGGGGAACAGGTAGAGATTCTCGTCGGTCAGACTGACGCCCATGTCGAAGGGCACATCGATGGCCTCGTCGTCGCCGGTGGCATATCGATTCAACTCCCCCTCATAGTCGAAGCTGTACAGGAAGGTGCTATTGGCCAGCTTCTTGGCATTGGCCTGGAGCACCAGCAGCACCGGGTTCTTCAGCGCAATCGTGCTGCAGAGCTAGAAATTGAATTGTTAATTTCGTGCCCAATTTTAAATGCCAACTGCTTTGATTAGCTTACGTCAATGAGACCCGGCGTCAGACGCTTGAAGCTGCCGTTCCTGATGTCCTCCGCGCTGAAGATGTACTCCGCGGCAAACTCCCGCCACGAGCTGGTGGGATCGGCGCCGTTGATCTGTTCAATGATCGCATCGATGTACTTCGCCCCCGTCATCTGGGCGTCCACGGTGCTCTCGTTGAAGCGCTCCACGAACAGGTCTGCAGAGAGGAGGCGGATTTTGCGCTTTGCTCCGATTTAATAAATGATTTAATGATGGATAGCTTACCGCGCATCATGAAGGTGCCGCCGTGCTTGACGCTGCCGCCCAGCGTGGGATACGCCTGGAACTTTTCGGCGGCGAGCAGTCGCCCCGGATGCTCCGGCAGGATGCCCGACGGTCCGCCGATGACCAGCTGGACGCCACCGAAGGCGCCGGCGGTAACTGTTGGCTTCCTGTCGCCGTGCACACTGAACGCGGCCAACAACATGGTGGCGTTCATGCGATTGAAGCACTTGCTCAGCGCGTCCGCCTTGGCCAGCTGCTTGCAGCCGGCGATGCGGCCAATTTCCCTGCTTGCCGTCAGCGGAGCGTCCGTGATGAAGGCCGGCGAGAGCGCTGTGCCCGACTGATAGATGACCCGGTGGAACAGGCCAGCTGGCACCGCCGGGCTCAGTGTGAGGACATTGATCAGCGCCGCTCCGCCCACCTGGCCGAAGAGCGTCACCCGCTGGGGATCTCCGCCGAAGGCGGCAATGTGCTCCTGTATCCACTTGAGGGCCACAATGAGGTCAGTCACAGCCGCATTGCCGGGCATTTCTTCGGTCAGCGTCGAGAGGAAACCGAAGGGTCCAAGGCGATACCGCACCGATACCAAAACCACGTCGCGCTCCAGCAGATAGCCAGGCGCAGCTTCGACGGTGTCTCCATCATAGAAGAAGTCGCCGTGCACATAGACCATGACAGGGGCTGCTTTGCCCTCCAGCTAAGAACAGATGACAAATCAGTCCCGATGCAATCGGACCATATTTGAACGCCTACCGATTTCGTGTTGACCGTCAGGCGCAGACAGTCCTCCACATCGAAGCCGTTCTCCTCCAGCCTGGCGAACTTCACCAGATCCTGTATGGAGGGGCAGCCGGCGTGATGGCGATGTGCCTGCAGAATGCCCTTCCAAGGAGTTGCCTGCTCCGCTGCCTTTTGAATCAAAATGGACGGAGTAGAAACGCAATTCGTTATTTTGAATGTAAAACATGCGAAGAGAGTTTTTCATAATGTAGTATTAATATTATTGGATCTTAAAAGGGTTTATTTTAATTGCAGACACTTTTATTAAATTTTGATATTGCAAGGCATTTGAAACCCCGGAAATCATTGCCTGACAAATTTTCAATTTTAAAAAATTCTGCATGCTAGAATTCACATCAAAGAAAGTTCCCCAGAAAGTTTTTCCTAAAAGTATTTATGTAAAAAATACTATCTATCCATCCAAAATATTTTACACAAAAAAAAACGTGCATATATTATTCAATTATGGTCTGATTTTAGAAAGATGTACTTTTTGTTACTTGTCCGGAACGATTGGCATTCAAAAATTTGAATTCCAAATTTTGACCGAATTTCGAAAAAAATCCAAAGGTTAACATCAGGTAACATTACAACATAATGCTAAAATCGCGTAAATCTTAAAATTAGAAATTTTTTTTGGCGATCGATTCGATAGACATATTCGAGTCGAAAGCTGACTTTCCGAGTTAGGACCGCATATGGCCGATATATATTCACTTCGAATTCACACAAATCGAGCTAGTTTTCTGTATCATATATACATACGTACTGATAAAGTCCAGGATCAGCTTTGTAGCTCTTTTAGTCTCTGAAATTGACGCCTTTATACAGACGGACTGACGGACGGACAGACACACAGACATGGCTGAATCGACTCGGCTATCGATGCTGATCACGAGATCGGAGCCGCTGCCTGTTACCCACATTTTCTTTACTTTATCGCTCACCTTGAATCGCTCCGCTTTGCCATAGGGGATGTCCAGGAATTGTTTGACGGTCTGGCCCGTCCATTCCGTGACCAAGGTCCGACCGCGAATCTTGCCCAGGGCCGGCAGTGTGGTGGTAAACAGCTTGGATTGTGGCTTGTCTGGCTTCTGCTTTTGGGGCTGCTGCACCTGCTGCGGCTTGGGGCGTCTGTTCGGATTGGCCGCCTGGGCGCCGGGGCCCTTGGGTCGCTGCTGCTGTTGCTTCTTGTTCTTCTGGGCCGCGGCGCTGCTGATGGCGGCCATGGCCAGGAGTGCTACCAGAAGCAGCAACCAAGTGCTGCGTAGATTCGCCATAGCTTGACCCGTTCCTGCTGCGTGTCCAAGTTCAACTGCTGACCAGATCGCTGCTCAACCCAGAAAGAAGACTTTCACGCCACGGCTCAGCTCGGTGGCTGTATAATTAAGTGTCTCTTAACCGGTCACCTGGCGGCGGTTCTATTTTAGATGGGTGCTCGAACAAAATTGGGTCAAGTCGCCATCGGCGATTCGCTTGAAGAACTCTTTTTGGCCCAGAAGCAGCTTAATCAGTTCGATCAAGTTCTCGATGTTTGCGAATTCTGGTTATGAATATTTATCAAACCGATCTCGAAGCAAAGCTCGTTCGCCCCAAGGGGCGTCAACTTAAGATTCTCTTGCCTAGGGATTATGCTCGATTTTGAAAGTAAAACAACCGACATCAACCTATTTCTTGAAAGATACAAATATGCAAATGCGATCGATTTGTAGATGCATAAAATAAGCCAAAAAATAAACTAACTGCACAAGCGATTTTGGACAGATTAACGACCTTATTAACGTTTATTGCTAACAGGTCAAGCGAGTTCGTTAATTAAACGACATTCCGTAAATAGATACAAAGAGAGCTTAATATGAGTTGACAATTTTCTTACACATTTGTATTACATTCGTTAATACTTTATTAATTTTGTATACAATCATTTAAACTTAAGATTTAGGTATTAAAATGCATTAGTCTAGATTCATATTTGTATGTACGATGGTTTTCACTAGCTTAAAAGAACGCACAAAGAAACAATTGCATTGAAATGCGCCAAATTTTGTCTGCTGCCTGTCCAGCGTCCAGCGAGAGAACAGATCATCGTCAGGCTTTAAGAATTTGTGAATTTGAGAATATCTTTGATGATTCTTTTGTTGTTGTTCTTGAATACTAGCAGAAGCAGCAGAAGATCAATATATGAATATACATATATGTGTATATATATGACGAACACCTGACAGTGGGGGTATTTTGTGTTTGCGTATGTGTGTGTGTGTGTGTGTTTGCGTGTGTTTGCGTGTGTGCATCGCCCACACAACCTATATGTAATACAAGCGCACAACCGATTTTGTGATGAGTGTTTCGTTGTCATAGAAACTGGTTTGAATTGTCACATTTCCATTTAAGACTTTTGCGGGCATCATTTGGGACTCGGGCGCCGCCTCGATGGTGCTCTGCCATGTGTTGGTGGTGTTGGCGCCCACGAACCCCATCTCGAAGAACCACTCCTCCATGATGCGCCCCTTGAAGAGCACCTTCTGGTCGAGCCGAAAGTTGTCCATCTCCTCAATTGTGCTGAAGTTGATCTCACGCGACACGGCCCGCATGTCCAATATTTTCACGGGCACGCGCGCCTCGTGCTCAACATCGGGTGCGGAAAAGTCCTTACTCTCCTGCCAAATCACCTTGCCGGTGTCCGCGTCGCGCAGTATCATGAAGTTGATCTGAAAACCCTTTTGGATTTTTTCGCCAGCGATTCGGTCATCGGAGCCCATTCTTAAGACACTATTATCGTAATCACAACCAGCGAGAGCAATATTTCAGTTGAGTGCGCGCTGTTGCAGGTCAGCTTATATTTTTGGAAATAATCAATGTTTATTTTTAATGCTAATTATGTGTGTAGCAACACTCAAAATATATTTGTGTGTAGCCCAATTCACAGCTGGTTTACAATCGATTGCTTCGACTGTATATCGGCTTTTGGCTTAGCGGTCTAACAGTGTTGAAAAACACCTTCGAGTGATGAGATATTTAATTAAAATACAACAAATTTAATCTTTTAACTTACTAATTTAAAGTAATATACAAAATTTATTTTGTTTAATTTTTATTTTATAATTTTTAATTTATAGCATTACGTTTATGGAGCTATGAATGTTTAAATCTGAGAACAGGTGGTTTTAGTTTTAGCTGCCACTGTGAAAGCGGTAAGAAGACCAAAAATATCGAATGTAATTTTATCCAAAATTCAACCAATGTTAAGACAGCTGTGTCTGTTTTGTACTTGCTATAGATATGTGATTTGTTGTTAAAGGTAGATAGCATTTGTAAGGTGAGGAATTGCATTTCTTTTAACTCTATCTTAACATTAAACAGTAGCTCGAAATAAAGCCCGGCAAATAACATTAACAAATTACAGTTTATTTGGTTTTTGCAGTGCATTGTTGCTTGCTGTTAATAACAGCTTAGAAAAATGTAAAGTTTTTGGTGTCTGTTTCACGCTCAGCTGACGGCCCCTCAAAACAAAAAATAAAATTAAAATTAAGATGATCATTTATGGCGTCTACATAGTGAGCAAGTCCGGCGGCCTCATATTCAATCTGGACAACAATGTGCCACGGATTGAGCACGAGAAGACATTCACATACCCGCTGGACCTGGTGCTCGACTACGACCCCAAGAAGGTTTCCGTGGCGTTCAACCGCAAGGATGGCATCAACGGTAGGCGTTGCCCTTTGCTTATGTTTTCTACTCTTATCAATACATCCATATCCCAATTGCCAGTGGGACATGTGCTCGTCGCCGTCAATGGCATGCCAGTCAACGGCGGCACGCTGGAGGATGGCCGCGACGTGAAAACGACGTTGGAGTCGGCCGACAATTTTCCAATTAACCTCAAGTTCAGCCGGCCCAAAATGACAACAAACGAGAAGATCTTCCTCGCGAGCATGTTCTACCCACTGTTTGCCATTGCCAGCCAACTGAGCCCGGAGCCCAAGAGCTCCGGCATCGAGATGCTCGAGGCGGACACCTTCACGCTGCATTGCTTTCAAACGCTGACCGGCGTCAAGTTCATTGTGATCTCCGAAACGGGGCTGAACGGCATGGATCTGTTGCTGCGCAAAGTGTACGAACTATATTCGGACTATGTGCTCAAGAATCCCTTCTACTCGCTGGAGATGCCCATACGCTGCGAACTGTTCGACAATAAGCTGCAGGAGCTGCTCCTCCAGGTGGAAAAGACGGGGATCAACAATATTGATAAATAAATATTATTAAATTTTATACATTTTCATTGGCTTTTAGCGTCTGAAGTATTTTATACAAGTTATACATATATAAATGTACAGGGTTAGCTTATCATCGAAAATGTAGTTTTATCGCATATATTGTTTTTATTGAACCTTCAACTAATTTTAAGCTAGAATCAAACTCATATTTAGTTTGAATTTTGTGGGGATATGTCGATAAAATAATATTCTTAAAGTATGTTCGCCTGGCAAACATAATTTAGAGTTAATACACAACTTGTATCATCCAAACCATTTGACCTAACACTAACGCATAAATCCAGACCAGGATGGCTCGGCTCTCCGGCATTCCATCTGTTATAGGGCATGGCCACTCCAGTTGCGATCGAAATAAAAGTTTTCCTGTTAGCCAGGCTACTCGCTGATACCCAGAATTGATTCGAGGGCGCTATGGCCACTATCAAATCCATTTCCGTGCTACTTTCAATATTGAGCAAGTGTCCGCCCAACTTGCGGCAATTGTGCACAGCCTGATACCAGTTGACCTTCAAGGTGGACTCAAGGTGGTACAGCTTGTTGCCAATTTGAATTGGGAAATTGGAGCAGCTGCTAACACATTTTCCCAACTCGTTCGAGGAAGCAAAAACATCAGCTAAAATAATATCATAGATATTTATGAATATTGGCAACCTTTATGGCTCGAAGGTACTCACGTATCTGGTTCGACATGGCCAAATGCCATAATTGCAGAGAAAATATTATAAAAACTACTTTAACACCCATTTTGCTCGCCTCAACACTACTAACGACAATTTGATACAATTTTCCCATTTATACTTTTTGGGCAGTGCATAAAATGATCGCGGAACATGATAAGAGCCTGATAAGTGCTGGCTATAAAAAGGCGCCAATAAAAATTTGGCTTTTAGGGAAGTTATTGCTATAAAAACCACACTGTTATAGTTCCAAACCAAACTGTGCTAAATATAAATTCAAAGTTCCGGTTGGGGATTGATTTGTAACGAGGGTGTTTACCTAAACAACGGAAATGGAAACGCACTAAAGTTGACTGAATCAGGAAAATCTTTATTTTGTCTATGATACCAGATATTTATGATATTCTAAAGTCAAGCATTCCTGATTAGTACTACCAACCGAGCCGATATAGTTATGTTCGACTGTCTGTTTCTGTCTATGCAAACTAATCTCTTAGTTTTAAAGGTATTCTTATATCTCAGATCAAGTTATTTTGACCAAACTTAACAAATGAGAGCATCACTTTGCTTCTAACTTAGGAACAAGATATAATTTTTATTATTATATTATTATAATAAAATAAATGTTCTTTACAATATATCCGGTATACCTGAAAAGAGAATTAACTAAAGAAAAATACCGCATGTCAATATAAACTTTGGCACTGTTCTTTCGCCTTTATCCTATTCTAGTCGGTTTGAGATCCTAAGTTGATATTTGATATTGCTCATTGAACAACATTTTCAACTGTTTCAACTCGCAAACGAATATTTTTAAAATGTTTTCAAGATTAACATAATTGATCTATGAATATGGTATAAGTTATCTATATTTAATAATACAATAGTATCCATAAAATTTTAGAAAAAAATAAACAATAAACATATAAGAATATAACTAACGTGTGAGTTACCCAAATTTGGTATAGTTTTCACAGATTGAACATGGCTGCACAATACTCTGTTTCAAATGATATAACAGCTGAAAAATAAACACAAAATAATTGCAAGTAGGGAAAAGTCCATAGAAAGAGTCTTAATATTTTGCTGTTCGATATAATTAAGATTATAGTTTTTAATCGATAGCTAACCGAAAATGTTTACAATCTGCTATTAACCATATCTTGATCATATTTGCGCAGATAAGGCTGGTGAAATTCGACAAGTATAAATACGTGGAGCGTAGCCAAAGCAGACATCAGTTCGAGAAAAGCCACCGAAATGGAAAACAAAGTCGCGTTTCTGCTATTCCTTCTACAATTATGGCACTTTGCAATGCCGAATACGACGGGTAAATAATTCCAAAAATGTTGAAAGTCCAATTGATTGTTTTATTAACAGTTCTTATTCCAGTCGACGACCTTTCTCAACTAAATGAGTCAAATCAGACGAGTAAGTATATTAAAAGGCTTACAAAACCAATTTTTATATTAATTAGTGGATTTTAGTTTGGGATGTGCAGCCGTTTACCGGCAGTAAGAGCAACTTTCCGATTCAAATTGGCAACAAATTTTACCATGTTGAGGCCAACTTACCGACCAGCTGGTATGCGGCCGCTCAAAATTGCCGACAACTGGGAGGTCACTTGCTCAACATTGAGAGCAGTACGGAAATGGACGAGCTTCTATCGATATTACCTTCTCTTACATTCTGGACATCTGGCAACTGTTTAGCGAAGTATGGGGACTGGATGTCTGTCAGCACTGGTGAGGCCATGCCTTACCTAAGGTGGCATCCAAACGAGCCCAACAATCAATGGAATGACGAATTGTGTGTTGAACTGAAGATAACAGCTATGAACGATGGATATTGTAATTTTAACCGCTTTTATATATGCGAAGCCAAGATAATAACATAATAAGAAAACAAGTTAGAACGCTGCAGTCGGCATTACCGATTCCGCTACACTCGTTCACGGTCCTAATTATTTTTGTTACTTTGGAAAAATGTCTTTTTTTCATTCATGTTTGCTTTATACAAGTTTTTTACAAAAATACATACAATATACATACAAATGAAAATTTGTAAAAAAACATGATTGACTTGCTATTATTTTTCAATCTGAATATATTCACTATTAAATTTAGCGCGTAATGTGTCTTCCCTTAAATGAATAAAAACCCATCTTACATAATGTTTTGTTTTATGCATACGTATATTTTTATAGTTGATATATGTATAATTTTTTCAATTTACTGCTAAAGCAATACAAAATGATTTTTTAAGCTACAAGTCATATATATGTATATAGATATACATGTATATACACCTACTGGCATACCTAATAAGATAACGTATTTATATTCGCACTAAATATGTATGTACAAATTTGGATTATATTATATGTACACACTCGTATATGAATTATTCTTATAATGCTAAAACGCACATTTTTTCATATATGTTTATATTGTACAGACAATTTGATCTCCTGCCTATTTATTTATTGCGTGTAAGACTACAGAAATTCAATATGAGTGGTGCCTATGAATGTTAATAAGAAAGATTACATAATTATCTGATATATTACATATAATAGTTCTGTCGATACTCGTACAGTTTATTAATAATATTGCATGAAGTTTGGGACATTAATTTCCACATGATTTTCTTTAATTTCAAAGCCATTACAAGTGCCCCATCCAATTATTGTAAATACACCAAATGATATGGACAACAAGTCTGTTTTCTAAATATATATCAGAAAGTGTTGAAAATATAATAAGCCAGAACCAGCTTCATGCACTTTGCAGAATGTTCGCATTTTTAGAAACTCACCATAGATAAGCAAATGTTATTTATATAGCATGTACAATTAAATTGGGTATTCTTATTAACATTTGTAAGTTTTTATATTACAATTACACGTTTGCTTCTCATATTTTTGGCAGGAACACTTTGCGGTTGGTTCGTTTCTAACTGATCAAATTAACAAAACACAATACAAAACAATAGCATTTCAAAACTATATTCAGTCATTGGCCTATTGGCACCTGAATGTTCATACTTTTTTGGCTAGCTTGTAATATAAAGTTTAACATTATCTAATGACACATTGAAATTGAGCTTAAACTCTATTAATATAGTCTATTAGCTGGCATATTTCCATAGGTGAAATGCATGTTTGTATTGTCCATGTTAATTTTTTAGTCTTTTACATAATATTTGTTTTTAGTTTTTACAAGAATTGTTTCTTCGTTGTTTGAAATAAAGTTTTCGAAAGGCCTTTGGGTAATTTGTTTATAATAATTGCCAAGCAAAATTAGTTTAAGCAGGCGGCTGGGATATGTTTCATAGCTCTAAAGACAGTAAACTATACCGGGCAGATGCTAATGCTAAGTTGAAGATATATTCGTAGAATGACTTATCATAACATAATTTGCACTAATTGAAAATTGTATTTTTCTTCCATTTAACATATATTTGCTGATATTTTTTTGTTTTGATTTTTTTTAATTTCTTTTTGCTTAATGTAAATAAATTATATCACAACAATAGAGACAAAGTTAGTGTGTGTATGCGTGTGGGTGTGTGTGTGTGTAAGTTTGGGAGTGTAGATTTGTGCAGCTTTCGAGTCTCGACTAATTAACAAAGGCAAACGTTGAGGGCTCCACGCAGACTACAATTTAGAATTTAATACATATATATAAACTTATATACAAAACGTTGGGCTTAGTACAGCATGTAGAGTTAAATAGCACAGATACACATACATACACGAACAAGTACACACACACATGCACGTGCGCGCGCACATACACAGGGCGAGATTATTGTAGACAGTCACACACATACTCACACACACACACACACACACACACACACACAAAAGCGGGCGCGCGCAGCAATATTCCACTGAGATCCAATGCAAGAGTAACGCCCTTCGGGTGGGCGGGGCCGGTCCAAATCCGATTTTAATACTAACTCTTGCTGAGCGCCTTCTTTTTCCTTTGTACCAGAATATCGTAGAACGGATTGTGGCTAATGGACTGCGTCAGGCGCTTGATCCATTCCTGTTGATCCTCCTCCGTTGCGGCGGACATGCGATATACCGTATGCTTGCCTTCCACCACCTACAAATGAAAATCCATTGGTTAAGACAGTCATCACGGATGCTGGAATTGAACCTACCTTGCCCTCGGAGTCAGTCTTGCATGCCTTGATGATATCGGCGCCGCCGGTGGCAAACAGTTCGAAGCAATGCGGTTTGCTGCGATCCTGAATCTCACGCACCGAAATATTCTCCAGCGGTATTATGCCACGCGGCTCCTTATCTGTGGTATACTCGAAATAGTACAGGCAATTGTCGTTCAGTATGAACCAGCGTCGTTTCCACGATTTGTATCTGTTGCAATAAATTCATTCATTGATAACTAACTCACTGTAGATACGAAAAGTTGAGCGTTGAGCTTACCTGCCGCCCTGCTTCCAGAGCCAGCCCTCCTTGTCGGGATTGAAGAAGGTGTGCATCAGATCGTTGCCATCGTCTTGGGGTATCTTGAAAGGCTCCGTGCGTATGGACTCGTACAGCGATTCGAGTAGTCCACGGGGCAAATCACCGCCGTTGTTGATGCCACGATTCATCGAAATGAATTGCTCAACGGTGGGTTTGTCTTTGACCTAACAAACAAACAAAAAAAATGTAACAATAAAAATATGAACAACTTTAATTTTGTGGCATAATAATAACTAATTAGAGAACAATTTTATGTGCCGCTCGTGCTGTTGAGTACATTTTCAAGATGCCACTGACCAATTAGTGGGCTCTCAACAATTTCAGCTCGTGTGAAATGCTTTAGACTTGACCTATTTATAGCCCTATGCATAACAATTTTGTAATTGCTCCAACTAACCAGCTGGTGGTGGGAAATGGGGAAAATGCGGAAATGCGTCGTGTGGCCCGTCGATAATTGCTGGCTGACAGGCGACAGAGTATTCAATTCCGCAGTTTAGGCCACGCGACGCGCGATTTTTTTTTTTATATTTATTTTCCGTTTTTTTTTTGTTTTTGATTTGGCACACACAACCAGCACACCACCACCAACAACTTCCTGTCGTTCTCAAACACTTCCGGTTCGCAAACCATGACAGTGAATTGTAATTTGGTGCCAACAAAAAACAAAATGAAATTCACTAAAAATTTATTGGCACATTTTAAATTCTTTAAAAACGAATGAGAGCTAAAAACAAGAAGTTTCGATTTAAGAAGATTATTTTTAAACTTTGATTACAGTTTTTAAGATTTTTGTAATGAACCATATTACAGGTATATTTATTTAAATATTTTATTAAATAAACTTTGATAACAAAGTTAAATTTATGGTTTGTCTTGGGTAAAGTGTTTAAATTTTGTATGTTATATTTATAAATTGCTTCATTTATATAATTTTCATTTATGGATTGACAGGGAATGTCATTGATGATTTAGTTGTGAGTTCTTATTTATAAGAAGTATATTCGTTTACTCACCGATGGATTGTGCAGCGATGTATTGAGCATGATAATGGCGAAGCTGAGCACATAGCAGGTATCCGTGTTGGTGAAGATATCCGGATTGAGCTGGCAATAGCGTTGCGCAAATGTCTCCATCATGCGATCGATTTTCTGGGCCTCGCCGGGCAAGCGAAATGACCACAGGAATTGCCTATGCAAATGAAAATATTGTTAACAAGTTGATAAATAATAATGTTATGATAAAGGACCAACCTCAGTGCTTGCACCAGTATCAAATTGGTGAAATCGTGCAGTGCCACAAATGCCTTTAGCACATCCTCGTTGAAATCGTTCTTCTCGCCGAGGTAATCGCCTGGAAAGAACAGAAATTAAACAGAAATGAGCTTGAAAATTTATGTTATGCATTATGAGTTTTAATTGAATTTTCCGCATGCGGACGTCGCTTTGTGGACAATTTATGTGCTGGCTAACGCTGAAAGCGTTGAACTCACCTATTGCAGTTTTGTTCAGGCCCTCGCCCTTGTAGAGGAAATGCGCCACATCCTGCGGATCGTGACGCAATAGTCGATTTTCTACGAGATACTCAATGCCTGAAATATAAAAAGAATCAAATATAAAAATATTACAAAAACATTTTTCTACGGGTTTATAATATAAGATTTGATAAAAGCTGGGTTTCTAAAATGCGCAGCTGTGGTTTACCATCCCATCAAGACAATGTAACAGATAAGAACGCAGCCGGAAATTCGAGTCGCGCCAAGTCAAATGCAGGCTAAACAACATATAATCTACCCATATATGTCTTCTATATACATATGTACATCGGCGGCGACCCGCAACATAAACCACAGCAATCTCAATAATAATAAAGAAGAAGCAAAACAAATATAAGGAGCGGCCGCAATGACGAGACATCGATGTCATTATTTGCCAATCAAAACGCGAAGGGCCGCAATTTGCGATAAAAGCCGGAAGGCAGACAAGAAAAAAAAAACCAAAAAAGGAATTAAAGTAAAACGCATTAAGAGCAGACAACAAATGGCGGGAAATAAGCGACAAGCGAACAAATTTGGTAATCGCGTGAGTTGCATACGATTCAACGGTAGATGGCGCCAAACAGAAACTTACAAGGGTCATTCGCTTAGTACAGAGTATTATAATGGTGAATTACTAAGATTAAATAGAAAACAATGAAAGTGAAACCAGATAAATAAAAGCTATATTAACACATAAAGATCTTATCAACGAAATAATTATTTTAAAATTATTCCAAAATGTTCGAAAACTTTTTTAAATTTATTTTATGTTTATACGAATGAAACGTTCCTTTAAAGGAAAAATTTAAAAAACATAATTTTTACAGTAAACTTAAAGAGTTTATTAAGTTTATTCGTTGATCAAAGTGAATTCTTGAAGATTTGAATTCAACATATTTTATTATTAAAAAAGAATCGTTTATCTGCGTAAATAAATTCGTAAAATAAAAAGCGATAAATGCAATTAAATTTTTACACATTTATACTAATGCATTAAACTACCCTCGCATTGCCAACAAGTTAAGCGTTTTTCCGTCATATTTTTTCGTTGTGCTTCAATCGCAGACAGATTGGCTTTTCAGATTGACGCTTTTGTAGTTTGTTGTTGCCAATGGGAATCCATATAAACAACAATAACCGCAATAACAACAACAATGACAATAATAATGCGGAATGGCAACGATAATGACAAAGGAGTCGCCTGGAGGAGTCGACGGAATTTGGACCCCCCCCCCCCCCCCCTCCCTCTGTGCGTTTTCGATAGCACATTTGTGAGCTATTAATTTAAGTGTGTGTGTGTGTGAAGTGGGTGGGGTGTGTCTGTCTTTCTGTTCCATTTGTTGATAATCGGCCGATAAAGCGACAAATGACGATGCCCTGTAAAACATCCGCTGGATGCGGACCAAGCCACCCAACCAACCACCGCTAGGGACTGTTTCACATGTTTTTAATAAGCGGCGCGTTGTCGCCTCGTTGCTCTGAATTGGACGCGACTCCCTCTTTGTTAACACCGACGACGGTCGCTGACTTTCCGCATGCATCGCACCATTTATTCTACAAATACTTCAGTGTGGATTAGCATTTTTATTGTGCCCATGCGCCATTTGGAACTTTATGCAGGATGCGTATTGTTGTTGTTGTTGTTTTTGTTCCTATTCCCTGACAGTCGGAAGATGCGTGGCCCAATTTCGACTTGTCAACGTTAATTTATGACCAAGAGGTCCATGGAAATATTTGATTGGCTCTTAAATGACGACGCAGAACAAATAAGGTCGAATGCCAGAGCAAAGATCTTGAATTGGGAGCTAAGACAACATGTTCAACATATATAATATGGCTCGATTGGGCTTAGGCGATGCAAACTAGACAAACACGAGCACTGTATCATGTTTCAATATCTTATTTTTATATTAGGTAAAAGTAAACGACACAAACAAAAATGCTTAAGGTCAATTTATATAATGATTGCAGAACTTTTTAAAATACTAATTTATACATAGTCCACAAACATTTGTAAAAACTCTCAATATTTGTAAAACGTTTTAAAATAATTAAAAATGTCAAACTTCATGTTAGCTAGAAAATGAGCAATTTCAGCATTTTCCTGGAATTTTCCTAAATTTCGTTAAGTTGTCTGATGCCTCCAATTTTTAACTCTAATTGAAGTAAAAATAATTTTCTCTAACATTTTTATAAAAAAATTTAAAATTTTTGATATATTTATTTATTTTTTTTAATAAGTCTTGATTACAAGCAGTGACATCAAGCAGTGAAAATCTTATCGACAATCCCTTTTTAGAATTTTCTTCCTAACTAGCAATCTTGCTGGAATATTAATAATAATAAGACTACAAAGCGAGAAAACTGCTTTATATATACTTATGTACGTCTGACATATCAAAGACATGTGTATGTTTGTATTTTCAATTGTGCTGTATCCATGCCCGTATATTTGGCCTTGCCCGACAGACAGACAGACACACACAGATCTCAAGAATATTGCGACATTGACATTTCCATTAAATTAAACGCTCAAACAGCACTTGGCGGATCCCTGCTGCACGTACTACAAATGTCAACGAACTGTCAAATTTGTCAGTGTTTTAAGATAGGGAAGACTTCCAAGGGCTGCTGCCGCTTTCGGAGTGTGTTGACATCGCGTGGCATTCGCTGCATCTCATTACGTTATTAAATTAACGTTGGAATTATTATCATTGGGTGAACGTGCCTGACCCCCCTCAGCCCCCTCAGCCCCCACCCGACCCACTCCGGCCACCCAATTATGTCAGTGTAAATTTGCATGGCAATTTTGCTCTTTGGCGCCCGTCACGCTGCAAGTTTTCATGAAGCGCCACTTCTTGTCTCTAGTCTGATATTCATCTGTCAGAGCAGCTCAATTATAAAACATTTCATTTCACTTAATTTGTCGTCGTCACATGTACATTTGCATTTCCCGATTTCCCCGACGATCAACGCAAATTGGCAGCCGCATTCAATATCCAAAAGTATCTGAGAGCGCCCTTCACTTCTGTGCACTTTAATTTATGAACGTGTATTCCTGGAGTTCTGAGAGCTCAAACTCTTATCAAACAGTATTAGCATTGTGTGTAATACGCTAAATATAGTAATTCTTATGAAAAACAACTTGGAGTAAATAATAAATACTGCAGTCTTTGTTGGGTGTGGTTTGTTTTTTTATAACCCCCTTTAGCGGGATATTTCCCAATTAATTTTGATGGAACCATCTGTATATTATATTGTATCCGAATATAAAAGCCCCCTTTTGCTAGTTCGCAAGAAATCCATTTCGGGATTAAAAGAAAAGAAAAGGCGATTATTATTGCCGTTCATAGGTTGTTATTGTGGTGAACTTAACGAAAGCTAAATGAATTAATTTTTACATTTACTCGATATGCAACAAACTAAGCTTCATGTTGCAAAAAAAAATTAAATATAATTTATTTTGCAAAGGAATTATCGGAAAAACCAGGTGTCCAATTTGAAACAGGCGTAACAATGGCTTTGCATTTACATAAATTATAAAAAATATTGATGCAGTATCCCAACTTTAATTCAAATGCACTCACCTTTCTTGGGATCCATGTTGAACTTTTTGCGTCCAATTGACATCTGTTTATCCTTATTGGAATGCTTGTCTTCGGGCACATCGAGTGCCTCCATTTCCGAAACGACTTCGCACAGCTCATCTTTGATTTGCTATAATTGAAAGCGAAAAGAGAAGAGAAATAATTAAAACGAAATGAATTAATTAAATGAAATCGAGAGTTGTAACTTTCACAGCATTTGTATGTACAGCTGGAGCAACTTCAGCTGCACGAATGAATACAAAAATAGATGAAATAGTCGGGAATACATCTGTAAATACTCGTATAATTTGCGGAAATGAGGCGGCGACAATTGTTGCTAAATATACAACAAAAACAAAACAAAACGAAAAAAAAACTCTACGTTTTGTGCAAAGTTCAACAAGACTGGCTGCATTAACAATTGTATCCATTTCGCATTCACATTCACAAGTGCGAATCATTTTGCGACGACTGGCGCCAAATGGACGAACAAATTTCGTTTTACTTGAAACAATTTTTGTGATTTGTTCAAGTGCGAAAAATACAAATTTAGAAAATAAAAACGTAAAAAAAGAAGGTAATTCATAGCGAATTTGATTTAATTAAATTATATGCATGGAGAATAGCGAGTACCTGACACGGCATGGCTCCATTCTTGGGGTCAAGATAACGGCAACTAGTCGAGTAGATTCAAAAGTATTCATGTTGTAATATGTATTCAAAGAGGCGTGACAAATTTGTCAAACATACTATTGAAGTGAACGAACGAGGCCGCTCACTACTAGCTCTAAATGTATCTGTATCTGTATCTATATCTATAGCTGTGCCGAGACGTATTCAGATACAGTTGCTGCACTCAAGTGTCTATGGTTATTTGTCAGCCTGTTGACGCTTGACTTGGCGAGTGAGCCACGAGACCGGAACATATCAATTGCCCCCCTTAACATATAGCCCCTTGCACTGCGCCTATATGACCTGACTTATTTGCTCTGCCTAACGCACACAACATCTATAATATATATGTGTATATATGCAAATTGAGAACGGAATGTCAATTAAATGCGCTGAGAAACACAATTGACAGCCAGCGAGGCAGAGAGGCTACATTTCCAAGATCGTTCAGATTCATCATCAAGTTTCAAAGTTATGCGATGAGCTCATTCCATTGGAGCCCCCCGAGAATTTTCTAATTTTAGATCGTCCTAAGGTTAAAGTAGGCAGGGCATTTGACAATCAATTCAATGCGTGACTTTTAAGGGGCGTTGACATGTGACGCTGCAGTCTTCAAGTTTGCGGTGACAAACGGCAATTTTAAGTCCAAAGCGTGTCTCAAACCATTAAAAAAAATTTTAAAGCTGATCAAACAATTTTTAAGACTCATAAATCAAGTAAAACTTATCCATAAATTTTATGAAATTGAAAAACTCGAAAAGATAACTACATTTACACGCGATCAATAATTATGCAAATTAATGTTTCCGTTTTGATTTTGACAATTTTATAAGGTTCTTTTAAAATTTTAAATCCTTTCCCAAGCTTAAGATATGTGAACATAATTCACGCTGTTTCCGTTGGGCATAAAAAACACGTAAAATTTAAAAGACAACCTTTCAATTAGTGAATGAGAAAAAAAAACTAAATTATGTAAATTTGTGAATATCCAATAAAGTTAAACGATCAACAGGAGCCCCTCCATTCAAAATAAACGTTGCCTACCAAGCTACGCCCCTCGCAGACATTTAAGAAACCATAGAAAATTATATTAAACATAAGAAAATTGTAAATGAGAAGCGAATAGAGGAGCATCAAAAGAGAGAGAGAGAGAGAAACAGAGAGCAACGCTTGAGGCAACTTATTCTGAGACGGCGTCACTAATCAAAGAGCAACAGGTGGACAAGGGTTATTAATAGTGCGCAGCACACGTAAAGCTAATGAACGTCGACTTTTAAAAATAACTCGCACTGAAATGACCAAGTCAAAGGTGTGGGAACGAGGCACGAGGAAGTCCAACGATACAGAATCAATCAAGAAACCAGTTTCGAATGCAATGCAAATTCATTGAAACACTTGAGACAAAGCCAAGCACAACGAAAGCGATTCGAATATCAGAAAACATACTTTGAAATACAAATTACTTGATTTAAAAAGTCACGTAAACGTATCACATTAAATATATACTGTTCAGTAATTGTGCAACAAAGATTTCACTTGAAGAGCAAATCCTTTAAAAAAAACAGAGAAACCTTAGAGAAAATAAAATCACCCATTATAAAAATGTTGAGTAATATAGAATCCAATTTAATAGGAGTGGCCATCAAGAACGAATATTCAATTATTAATTATTTTGGTCGATTAGGCTAGTGTGTGAAAATATAATATATAATATTTGGATATATAATATATAATATTTGTTTTAGCCGAAGGGCTTAGCAGCCAGTGCTATTTAAATATAGTTATGTTGTCCGTTTATAACTATATATAATATATAAAATTTAACATAAGTAAAAGTTTAACCCATTCAAGTTCATTCCAAATTTGTTGAGTAGGAACGAAAAGTGGGCCCACTGGGCGCACAGTGTCTATATCCGATTGCATGGCTCATACCTGGGGTCGCCGCAGTATGACAACATTGCTCTGCTCGGCATTGTTGCGATTTCGCTCCATGAGCGTTCGACAGCTGTCGCAGAGATTCGCCTGTTGCTGGATGTTGTTGTTGTTATTGTTGCTGTTGTTGTTGTTCAGCTGTTTGCTGGTGTTGTTGTTGTCCGCGTGGCTGCTGTTGTTGTTATGGCTGAGCGAGTTACGCTCGGATTCGCTCTGCGAATTGGAGCTATCATCAATGAACCGCAAATCACCCGCCTCCGGTGTCAGCGGGGAGCTGAGCCCCGAGTTGAACGTCTGCGTCTCTGTCTCCGGCTCCGCCTCCGCCTCGCCCAGTTCCGGTTCCAGTTGCAGGGCGACATTATCGATGCCATCCTCGGCGACGTCCAGCATGCAGCCCAGCGAGTTGGAGCGTGATTTGCGTGGCGCCTGCGGCGGCCGCCTCGAGATGATCTCGCCCCGCTCGTTGAGCAGCAGCTCAATGGGCCGCGACACGATCAACGTGCGCGTTGTTGTTGTGGTGGTTGTGTGGGTCAGCTCCGAACGCTTGTTGAACAGCTGTGTGTGCGGCTCATCGCTGGGCAGACGCAGCAGCTCCACCTTGCGGCTGACATCGCTACAAGTGACCGTTTCCGTGCTCAGCGTCGGACTGGCGGGCGGCGGACTCTCGGCACGCAGTGCGGTCACCTTGTAGGTGGCCACGCTGGTGAATGGCGACAGCGACGGCGAACGGGGCGAACGAGGCGTGCTTAGCGTTGGCAACGTTGGCAACGATGGCTTCACCTGCACCTGCACCTTGGGCAAATCCTTCTTCCTAGCGCGCAGGCTGTCCAGATTGCAGAAACAGCGCGCACAGACGCTGCTGTTGATGGTGGTGGTGCTGCTGCAGCGACTGCCGGGCAGGCCAACGCCACCGGCTGGCGGCGGTGTTGTCGCTCCAACGCTGGCGGTGCTTAGATCAAAGCAACTGCGCTGCAATTGCTGTTTGCTGCCGAAGCTGCCACCGCTGCGACCGCCGAGGGAGCCGCTCTTCTTGCTCTTCGGCTGGCGGCGCAGCGAGCTGAACCAGTTGCTGATGCTGGGACGCTTCTGGTGCAGCGACGTCGTCATGACTATCAGCCAATTGTTCACTTCCTCTCGCTCAGTCTTTTATCGCTTTTTAATGGTGCAACCCGAGAACGGGTTCTCTTTTACTGCTACTGCTACTGTTGCTGCTGCTGCGGCTGCTGATGTTGCTGCTGTTGCTGCTGCTGCTGCTGTTTTTGGCCTTTGACTTTGATTCTTGGTTAATTATTTTGGCTTCTTCATGGCGCGACTCTGAAAATTGTAGAGTTTGTTTTTGTTGTTGTTGATTTTACAGGAGCTGTGCGCGGATGGGGCTGACAGCAATTTACAAGTACAAAAGACGCAACGCGTTATATTCCATGAATTCATTAGCTAATTATCATGATGCCGCGGCTCAAGCCTACAAAGTGCCTGCCCTGACAGGAAGTGGCAGACAGGACCCGACCTCAGAAATTGAATTTTTTGTCGTCGCCGCACAACATTTTTTGGGTTTCCCATCGCACTCGAAAGGGAAGGCGCAGACACACACAAAACAAATTACGCTAATGGCGTACAGGTTAAGAAGGTGCTGGCGTTTGTTAATCCCGGCAACAGGACGAAAACAAGGCCAATTCACCCGCCACTGGCTCACGTGTGACTTGTGAAATGGAGGCAAACACTTTGCAGTTTACAGACATTTTGGGACAGCAACAAATACGCACATTGTCCCCGGTGACTGTGATTTATAGCGTTTCTTTTCACTGTTCTAATGTCTGCTCTCTTTTGCCTTTTATTTTTCCCCATTTACGTTTCGTTGCGTTACGTTACGTTAAACGGAAGGAAGTCTGTGCGATAAAGCTTGCGAATTGTTTTCGGACAGCCGAACTCTAATTGGAGGCATGTCGGCCATGTGGCACAATCTCCATGGCAAACAAATGGATGGTGCCTCGGATTAAGTCCGTTAGCCAGCAAAAGTCACTGAGGCGCATATGCAACCGTTTTCTTGCCTAGACATATTTTTCTTCTTTTTTTTCAAAGCTTATTATAATTTATGACATGTTCCTAACGAGTGTATCTGTAAACATGTGTCTTTGCGTATTTTTATCTGGCAAATGCAAATCGTTTATAAGGGAATATTTTGCAGTCTAGGAAATGAAACATGGGGCAGCGAAACATTGTAGAAAAATACACAGGGAAATGTAAAGCCTTAAGTTCTCAAAGAAATCTCTTAAGTAAATAAAAGTCTTAAATTCAGAACCTACAATTCAAACAAATGGATTTCATTTTTATTCACTCCAAGTATAAAATAATTTTGTACATGTTGCGATTTCTATTATCTCAACTAAATAATATAGTGTTTTCTGTAAGCTAATTGACGTCCTCATGAAATAGCTTTTAGACCTGTTCGCTTCTAATATCATTATTTAAGTCCCCTTATTTACCCAAATTTATTACTTCATATTATTCGAATGCCTCCTGTTGCCCATCAATACAAAGTCTTCACTATTCGCTTCAATGTCAAAGCTCTTGCAGGCCCCAAGAGGCCCATTCGAGGCCGTGACTTGGCAGGCGACGATATTCCAAAGGGAAGGAACACGTCGACAACATGAACAACAGTTTACCTGCCACGCCCACGCAAATAGCATTGGCAACTTTAAATTACGTGTAACTCGGCATTATGCTGTATCCACAGCGCTCAACCTTTTGCATCCTTCGGCGGCGTAAACGTGATTTGGTTGCACAAGCAACACACAACAATCAAATGAATCTCAATTTTTATATTTCTCTGCCTCGCTTTCAGATTTACTTCTTCTTCTACTCTGTACATCTAGAATATATATGTACGCATATATACCACAATAAAAGGCGCGGCGGTGTTGAGAAGAGGTTGAAAAAATAATAAGAAAACATAGAGCAGAAGATAAACAGAAGAAACGCAGCTCAGGTGAATGCCGCAAAGGCATTTAACAAGAGGAAAATGAAATTTGTAAACAAACTATCAATCAAACAAATGAGCTGAATAAACACAGACAGCAGAGAATGACAGAGATATATACATATATATATAGAGAGAGAGAGACATGCAGAACCAAAGATAAAACGTCTATATATGTGGTAAAAGAGATCTAGTGGGATAGAAGCTTCTCAGATACAAACAAAAGATACCAGTCGACAGCCTCAAGTGGCCAAAACAAAGCTGGGATTGCTACCTGTGAATAATTTCAACTTTGTGGCACAACACAATTCTTCAAGTGTGTGTGTGTGTGTGTGTGTGGGCAGGAAATGCGCTTTGGCTATGCCAAACTAATATGGCATGTAAAATTTTCCCGGTTTGTGTTAAACTTTTGTTCAACATGATGAATGGCCAAAAAGCAAAAGTAAAGAAAATAAATAAAGAAAATTCCGCTTGTCAGACGGTAGCTGGCAGCTGGGCTACGCCCACCTAAAAAAACAGGCGTGGCGGCGCATGCAATTTATCTTGACATTTTAATCTGGCCATTGTAAGCACTGAAAGCACTGAGAAACTACAAGTACGACTACAGCTACCAAGTGTTACAAATGCAATCGACTGTCTGTTTGGCCAGCGCCTTTAGGTTAACACGCTCTTTAACCCTTCTCGGCCTGTCCGTAGTTTCCACTGGAATCCAATTAGACAATCAGACACATAAACAATGGCCAAAAAACAACAACAACAACAACATCTACATTAAAAGGAATACAAGTAGGAATGCCGCAGTCGAAAGTGCGCAGCTAGAAGCTACCCTGTATTCACCAATATTCCAGGTAGTTTTGCGGTTTCTTAAATTGCTTTTTATTTTATATTTTATTTGATATCCAATATTGATAATTTTAAATATTCCTATATATTTTACGAGCCGAGGATATAATATTCTGAATGTTACATCAGATATCAAACTCTTCTTCTGCACTTTCAAAAATTACAGGGTATAAGAATGCGCACAGTTCCCAGCTGGTCGCATTTCCGACATACACTTAGTTACTGTAACCGCAGAGCTCGGATTCGTATACGGATTTGGCTACGTATTTGGATCTGCTGCCATTTGCTTCTTATTCCGACTTTCACTTTCGTCAGCAGAATGCAATTAAAGGCAAGCTTTACGCGGCACATTTGCCATAGTGTTTTTCTCCTTTTCTGTGACTCTTTTGTCTGTGCCACTAAATGTATCTTACAGTTTGTATGTATCTGAGCGAGAATATATATGCACGAATTTGGCGAGGCGAGGCGCCGGATAGGTCATTGCTCGTTGTTGGCATGTCTAGAAGTCGCATTTGGCCGGGAAAGTGTGAAAAATGCTTTCTGTCCGCAGCGCATTTTCTTTACGCAGAGCGTATTGATTGGGTCTCTGCTGTGCGTGAAAATATGCGAACACTTTAACTGAGGTAAGAGGGACTTTTCTTGGCTTTATAAATTGTAAGCCCCTTTTCTGTATTTGATAATGTTACTTCTTTAGGGCACTTAAGTGGCAATTACTTGAGTTGAACAAATTAAAGGGTATCGAGATACAACAATAAACATTTATCTTATCTCCTAGGCAAAAGTTTTAATTTTCTTTCACATTAAGCACGAATCAATCAAAAGTGCGCCAATATTTATGTGATACGCCCTATGATACCGTCAGCTTTAATCCAGTTTCAATACTCAAACAACAATAAATGTTTTTTCTCTTTTTGAATATATATTGCAGGATTTCTTTACTTAAAATGTTTTAAAATAACCGTGCTATTTTTGACCGTAGCTAATTCGTATTATAATATTAGTGATTAAATGTATATTAGTTAGTATATTATTCAGTTTAGTTTTGGTCTCGATCCCGATAGTACTGTTATAGAAAGTTGATTTAAAAATGAAATATCTTATATTACTTTTGGTAGTTGCAGTAATAAAATCGCAAGAAACTTCAGTAAGTATATAGGATGTATTATAAGTAGGCAAGTAAACATATGAAATACTAAATAATACTTGAAGAATTCCTGTAGCATTCAGTGTGAACCATTTTGTCGCAGTCGACAGTCCATATCGACACCTATGATGAATCATATGGATTACATGCGCACAAAGTTGACAAATTGTGAACCAGAAAGCCCACCATTTAAAGACAACAATCATGTAAGGAAAAAATATTATGTTGAAGAAGAAACACCACGCAATTGGTTTGGAGCTATCCAAGAGTGTGTTAAATATAAGGGCCATCTGGCTCATCTGGAATCTGAATTAGATTACGAAACGCTCTTAGAGAAGTTAGAATATAGAAAGCATTATTGGATAGACATCAATGATCTGAACAAGAAGGACAGTTACTATTCAATGACCACGGGCTTTCGGGCACCCTACTTCAAGTGGCATCAAGGTGAACCAAATAACTATGAGGGCAATGAAAGATGCATTGAGCTGCGAAGCCGTGATAATTTGATACTAATGAACGATAAAAATTGCACAGCGCACAATTTGTTTGTTTGCGAGATATGGGTGTAATTAAAATGTGTGCTTCGGCTTTTCTCTGAGAATGTAAGATACAGAGCCAGAAAATTGTATTCATTACATTTTGCAATGAATGCTATCTTTAAGCCTTTCAACCTTTGAATTTTTCTGTAATTTGTATTTAGATTAATAATCAATATATATTGGACCCCAACAGATTTTGGCTCATGCAAAATATAAATGTGTAAAAATCGTTATAGAAGATAAACAACTGATGAAAGATGGGGGGTACATACATAGTATATACATAAGTCCAGCTGTTGCCTTTATGGAGGTCGTTCCACATCGCATCATTTATACATATATTTTGTGTGTGTGTGTGTGTTTGTATCTGATTCTATGATTATGGATATTGCTCATTAGGCTGATGGCTTGCCAAGGCAGCATCAAAGTTTCATTATTATTTATTTATCCAAGCTAGACAGTCAGCTAATTTCAGACCAACTGACCGCATGCCATTTATGTGGATGAGAAAACCTCCAAAAACTGCCAGAAATTTTGTGTGCTGTCAGATGCGAGCACTCTTTTCTCTTCTCCAGCTCAAAATGTAAATGGAGAAGCGAAAAAAATGAGAAACAAAACAAAAGCAACGCCAAATTTGCATTTCTCTCTATATAGCAAAATGACGCAACTAGACGAAAATCGAAACTAAAGCTAAAAATCCATAAATATATATCCTACATATGGCAAAAGTTTATGTTGCAGCGTCACAAGCTGTAAATTGCTTTTTGTTTTATTTGGCATTTTAGATTTCTTCATCGGTTATTCTGGTTTATATGATCTATTACAAAAGGAACAAACGGACATATGCAGTGTTAACATATCTTTCATCAGTTTAAGTTATTATTTAGTTATAAAATGTTTTAAACTGATATGGAAGTCTTGAAGTTCGATATAGCTGATTTTTTTAAAACACGATTACCGAAACTTTTTGACACCCTAGGGTATACAGTAGTTGTGCTATTCCTAATTTATTTATTTTTGGCAAAAATAAATAAACTCAGGCAAGTTTTAACCATTAGCCAAAGTAAAAAGAAAACGCGTTTTTGGTTTTTAATTTGTAAATAGAACTTTAAGAAAACAGAAAATAGCTAGAAAATGTTGCTTCTTCGGAATAGATTAAAACTAAAAAGAAAACTATTGCACAAAGTGCCTTTGACAATTACTTGAGCTTTCTGTAAAAAAAAAAATTGTTTTAAATTTTAAAATTATTAAAAATCAAAAATAGAAAAAATGCGAATTTCATTTACTTTGGACCGAAGAGAGCGTGTTTTCCAATTCACTGAACCATTAAAACACAAGTTCGTTGGCCCAATTTGGCAACAGGCGACATCGAACAATAGCCAGAACAAAAAGACACACAACACAAAACCGAAAAAGTCGCCGACAGCCCGTCTATGTAAATGTGTTTTTAATTAAATGCCTTTTGTTGTGGGCTCAAGAACTATTTGTGAAAGACAACAGCAAGTGGAAAAGAGCCCATTCTAATAGCTAATGCGGGCATAAAAATACATTTTACCTGTACCTATGTAAGCCCATGACTGTCTAACTGTCTGTCTGTCTTTATTCATTCTACAACTGTAACGCGTTTACGTGCTGACCAAATACAACGTGATTGTAATTATTTTGGCGGACATTTCCCACAGCTGAGTTAAGATGCCGCAATGCATACTGAAATTGCGAGTATTTCATTTCAATGTAATTACACAGATACAGATACTCGCATTGTTAAGATACACAACACAGTAAATTTTTCTTAATACTTAGAACAAAAACTAGCTATAGAACAGAATGGGTATTTTTCTTTATTTCTTTGGAATTTCTATTGAATACTATAAAATGGCAGTTACACGCGTTTTGCATATTAAACAACACAGCACAAAGACCACACTCAGATACATAGATACACGAGTATTTGTGGGATAGCAGCACATGTGTGCCATGCGTCAGTTTTATGGCGCCTGCCTTCGTCATTGAAGCAACAGGTGCACTGACTCCTCTATTGCAAACATAATGCCACGCACCCAACTCTCCACGCCCCCTTCACGACACCTGCCTTATATGTGTAGATAGGCATATGAACACAAATGCTTAGCAGTTCTTATCGCCGTTTATTGATTGGGGCTTTCCGCTTCTGTATCTCTGTATCCGCTGTCTGCCATCAATTGTGCCAAATTATTCATGTCATTTGGCCTAATTGACTTTGGCCAATGCGCAAAGTACGCCAATTGATGTTATTTCAGCTTTGGTCACACTGGATTTTCAAGCTAAACACATAAACTTCTAATAAACCATATAATTTCAAAATTTTAATCGGGTAAACTAGAAAAAAAGACTTTTTTAAAATAGAGCCAGTTTTTTTTTGTTTTTGCCAGTTTTAAAACTACTCATCTCGTTTTTAGTTTTTTTTTATTTTTTTTAACATCTGATTTGTTATTGATTATTTTCGCAAAAACAAAGCAGAAGCACCTAAATCAATGATTTCAGATTAAATTCAATTTATGAGCTTGTTTTTGTCAGGTCTCAAAGTGGCGCATCTCGAATACATATAAAATTCAATTACCTGAATTAATTAGCACTGAATATGAAAACAAAGTTGATTTGGATGTAAATTAATGTATCAAAAGTAGACGGCTGTCAATTCAGAATCTTGTCCAATTTTCGTTCACAATTATATTTATGGGACTTATTTATGTATTATAATATCATATTCAGTTCTATGACACATTAACGCAAATAGGGTAATTTGCAAAACGTACCAAATCCAATTCACATTACATTACGATAGTAAATGTGTCACGCCCCGGTGTTTCAGCCGGTTTATTTGCAGTATCGACACCTATTGCCATCGATAATAATGTCTTTAAATATTTTTAAATATTTGATGCTGCTAATAATATTGGCTTTGAGTGGATTTCCAGGAAGTTCGGTAAGAGGTAAGGTAATATAACTACTATAAAATATAACACGTGACTCTTTATTTTAGGGACTGTTCATGGACTGTTCTCGACACTGTTATTCAATTTGTGAACAGAAAATAAAATCAAGGACGAGGCATACGGCCGTAATGAGCAGAAGTTGGCAAAATTGTTTAATGCGCACTGCCAACAATTTTAAAAGCGAAGATCGACTCGATGGTGACAGTGGATCTCGTGCTCGCCAAGTGGAGATAATGATCCGTAATGCTATCTTCAAGCGTATTGAAGGCAAATTCTATCATTTTTCAAATCGGCGTCGACTTTCTTGGTATGGGGCCGCGCACAGATGTCATCAGCTAAAATCCAATTTGGTTAATATAAAAAACGAGGATAAGTTTTTACTGATTCTTCAGAATTTACCACTAGAAAAAAATTATTGGATCGATACGAATGACCTTGCCAATGATCGTCAATTTTACTCGTTTAGCACTGGTAGGGAGGCTACATATTTAAACTGGCATCCAAACGAACCAAATGGCGTCGAAGGCAATGAGCATTGCGTTGAACTAAGGAATGATAACAGCATAATACGCATGAATGACAAATCATGTACAACTCTCAATTATTATATTTGTGAGTTATAGTACTCAATAATAATTATATTATGCTAAGCTATGAAATTGAATTGAATATATTTCAATAAATGTACCAACTCGGATTCGAGTCCAATTGTGTCTCGCTGCAAAGCAATTTTAGCTAGCCTGCGTGTTAAAGTGCATTCGAATCGTTATACTGTAAATGCAACAACGACCAAAAATAAATTTCAATAAAGTCAAGTCACAGGCCGCAAACTTTCAAAAACTTGCCAGGATAGAAATGTCTACTGAATTTCGATCTCTGTACGAAAACGTAAAATATGTTTAAAGTTATTTGGAAACAGAAAATTTGCAACTCAGCAAAGGGGGGCAAACTTTTGGACACTGACAACAAAACGAAACTCAAGTTAGGGTATAAAAAAATAACTAAGAAATTGAGAGAAAAATCTCGTTGGCTTTAACTTATATTATTGGGTGATATTACTGAACAAATTTGTTTACAAATGATCTGATCAAACAGGTTAGCGCTGGCATTAAAAATGGTGTTAATAATAAGTATTTAACATATCGAAATAACGTTGAAATACAAAGTTGTGGGACCAGTTTATATAAAAAGCCCAAGCTAAAATTCTGCTGAACATCGTAAAAAAAAAGACGTGTTGATAATTGTTTCCAAAAAATCAGCGCAGAGCATTAGCATTTTGAGAGCGAGTTTCCTTTCATTGCGGAATTCAATTTGATAAGCGTCAAGTCGAGACGTAAGCTAAATATACATGTTTAAATAACAAAGCTTCTTGCTTCGCATTTTGTGCGACTGATAAAAGCGACACAAAACGCAAACAAGCGGATGTTTTAGTTAGATATATTTCATTATTTTATATGTTATAATATATAGCTTATAAGTTTATCAGTCGAACAAAGGCTAACCACAGAAAGCTGCTGCGACATTTGGAAGCTGTAAATTCAAATCCGTAAGATAAATGTAAAAAATTTGCTTGATAATGTAGAGCATAAGGCCAAAGCAGTTTACAGCAGCCTTGGATAAATAGAAAGGTTCTATAAATGTTAAGCAAAATGTAGAAAATCAGGAAATTATAATTTATTATTTCCTAATCATGTAGCTAAATATTTGCATATTTTATATTGAATTGAATTTATTGATCAGATCGTAAGTATCTGAATATATAAAGTTAAAAACTCATATTTAGATATTTTAGTAAGTTAAATATATACTATTTATTGATAATAATTCTCGAGAAGCACTCCAAACTCAAACTCAAACGACTTGTAGACCACTTTCCATTTTGCATTTAAAAATTGGCGGCCAAGTGCAGACAAAGAAATAGAGGGCAAAGGCTTCGAGTAGAGGACAGGACAGTGCCATACAGGAGCATGTACATAAGTACATTTAAATGTCTCCAGTGTCTGGGATCTGCCCGGGCAGACGACGTGCCTTGTCTGCGACGTGATTTGAACACGCAAAAGACATCCGCACTGGGTTTTTGTCTCTATTCGCCACTTTTTCTTTCAGTTGAGTTATTTTTTGGTTGTCGTTTGTTTTTTTGCCTGTGGTATTTTTTTTTTATTTTTTGGTGCTCTTTTGTCTGACTGTTTGACTGTGTGTGTGTGTGTTGATGCTTCCTAAATGTGTTGTTGGCTGGGCCGACAGACACGCGCATCTTTTGCTTACTCTTCTTGTTTATAAATTTGAGAATTTTATGGCTGAACCCAAAACCCGAACCGCATAAGCAGACCAATGACTTTTTTCCTATTTTAAAAACTCAACATATGTGTGTGGTTTTCTGTGTATGTATTGTAAGTGAATTGTAGACATGTTTTGTGGAGAGTCCTTGAAATAGCTGTCAGCAGTCAGTTTCAACTCCGGGGCGTGTTAATAACTGCAATGCACTTTCTAAGTTGTTTAAAATTGCGTCGCAGATACTTTTATATCTTTGGACTTTTGTTTATGTATATGCCTCGTGTTCGTTCAGTTTTGGTTTTAGTTCTATCTTTTCTTTGGCTTTGTGCATTTTTCCCAGCTGACAGCTTGTGAAATGCGCTGCTGCAGTTGCATCTTGTGGCTCTACGTGTGAAATGGTGCATTTTTATTTTTGGTTCTCGCTTCCGACATATGTTTTGGATTTGAAAACTCATTTTCTGTGTCAATGATTATTTTCTGTCAAACGATATGAACGACATTTTCCCATTTTCTACGTATTATTTTCATATTTTTCTCAAAACATTTTCGTTGTTAGGGAAATTCCCAAATGGTTGGACATTTATAACATTTGGCAGCCAGTTGTCCGCCAAATACCCATACAACATAAGCACATATCAAGTGATTTACGTTTGGCGTCTATAAATATCTTATCAGATTGATAATAATATTGATTGCACCTCAGCCAAACTATTCATTTTATTGACGTATATGTGGGCGAGTTCAATTACGCTAGATCCATAATTCAGTGTATGAAAGATATAAATATATTTTTCTTGGCGTTGGGAACAAACATTTGGTAAGTGCACAGTAAGGTAAACCCAATATACCCATAATATCATTTTTCATTTCTATAGGGTATACGAAAGTCAGCTCTTCATTTTTAATAGCTGTAATTAGATGCAATTTAAGAATTCTGTCACCAACAAATTAGTTTTAACGAATTCTTTTCAGTATTTTCTTTGCTTTTTTTTTTGTATTTGTAATTCTCAATGCTGTTTGCCAAAATACTCAAGGTCATTGAATTGTTCTCTGGTCAGTGCAATATTCTCACAGTTAGAGCTAGAGATAGAGAGAGATGGTGACTCACGCGAACCGTTTACTCTTTAAATACATTCCAATGTCGCGGTAGACTGAAATGCCGACGCCTTTAATTAAGAATAATAACCGCAGACGACAAGTTTCAAAGCCAATGCTAAAAACAAATACCAAACAAATTTAACCAAATAAAAACCGCAGAGTGTTATTTGATTTTCAAGAACACGACAAGTGGAAATTTCACTTTGAGTTAATTAATGAACATAAATCATATTTTTCTTTTGATTTTCCAACAATTCGCTTGTTTTTATTTTTCATTTTTTGCACGCTTCTTTCGCTTTTGTTTGGCGCATTTATTTATTTTATTGACAGCCAAAAAGAAAAATATAAACAGCAATACAACAGAAAGAAATGGGAAAAGGCGGAGAAATTCAACAGGCAAAATAAAATAAACAAAATGCGTAATGAACCGGCGGCATGCGGATCATATAAATATATAAAAGCTTACTCGTAATAATACGTAATAACACCAATATTGTTAAAAGCAATAAGCCAACATGATCGACTATCAGTTACTGTGTAGGACAGTGTATAACACATGTAGCTGAGTTAATCAGCAAAAATATAACTGATGGAACATTTTAATCTCAATTTAAAAGAGATTACATCCGCTTTGTAGTGTTTATTTGCAAACAATTTTATTTTTCTGCCTACTAACCCCAGCCTTTAGATTGATGTTAAATATTCTATACAGCTCCGTAAAATATATTTACATCATATCTGTGTTTTAATTTAAATTTGCCCGCACGTCTCAAGCGTTAATTAGTTATTAATTAGCTCAATAGCAGGTATCACAGTAGATGCTTTTCATTTCAAATAAATGAGAGCAGAAACTTGTGGATACGATTTCATTAGAATGCTAATTAAAACTGAAAGCTGACTCAAATGCTGATAACTGGGGATTACATCAAGTGCTTCGAGTTGTGGATCATTAAAATACGTACAATAGTAGCCAGCTACTAAGTTGCGTACTATATGAGAATCCGTTTGCAAATAGGTATATGCTACTATATGGTATGACCACAAAAACCACAGCGTGTGGGAAATTGAATGCACAATAAATAAATATATATATATATATATACATATGTAAGTGTGTGTGTGTGTGTATATAAAAAGTGGCACACAAATTGTTTAGCACGCAGCTGGAATTGAAATTGTTTCCCACGTGCATTTAAACAGTTTCACCTAATTAAGCTTTTGCGCTTTTACAAAAGATGCCTACCGATTGGAGGAAGAAGAGGCGGTGGGTTGGGTTGAGGGATCTGAGCAAATAATCAAGTCACCAAATACAACACAGTTCAGCCCCCTACACACACATTTGGACTGGCAATAAAATGTGATGCTCAAGTTAATTTATGACTTTTACATGACTAAATCACACCGGTGTAAAATGTATCTATAGATGTATCTGTATCTGTATCTTCAGCTGTGTCTTTGGCGTTCTGCAGTTGGCTGTTGGGGTGGATTCTGAGGCGTCACTGGATTAGTGCCACGCATAAAGCACCAACGACATAAATAACAGAAAAGAACAACAACAAAACCAAACAGCACGAGTTGCACTTTCCGGAACGCTTAAAAATTAAAAATAATTAAATCGCACGTTTTTTTATTTTTATGTTTGATGTTTATTTTTTATGCACCCCCTATTTTTAAAGAGGGCAAAATCTACTTGGGGGAACCCCTTTACACCTATTTCTCGTTTAGCCATAATGCATATTTGTGCGTTTCAAAAGCTGCCCCAAATTCTAGCTGCTACATCCATTTATCCATCTAGCCGACAGTTATGTGCATTAAATGCATTCTAATGTACGTGTGCAGGTTGTGATCTGAGTTTATTTCACATTTTTCGGTTTTGATTTATGTTTAACACTAATGAAGTGTGTCTTATAAAAACATTCATGCTTCTGAATAACATTTTTATAAATAAAATAATGTTGTTCAAAAAAGAGTGCAGATTGTGGGTAGAAAAGTCACAGATCTCAGTACATTAGCTTTACCAGTCGAACTGATCAATGAGTTTAATAAATTATCAAGTATTAAAAAAAAAATTGTTTCAATAGCTCAATTATTTATCCAATGGGGTACCTCAAGTTATTTTTGCTACAGAAAAAGCGAAATAAAATCTATAAGCAATTTTCAAATCTTTAAATTTGTACAATTAATGGATTTAACGGTACCATAAACTGTACTATAAAATTCTTTCTGAGTTGTACTCAACTCAATGTCTTTACATGCTACTATAAAGCTGTAAAGTGAAAATTGAAAATTCCTGACCGTGTGCCTAATGGCAAAACCATTTGCAACACATTTCTGAAGATGAAAGCTACGGCAAGTGAGGAAATCCTGCAGTTTCTTCTCAGCTAAGCAGCAGCCCCTTGACACAGAAAATCGGCTAAAAGCCTGCAAGCCAACAACAAAAAAAATTGCATTGTGAAAGTAAAACACCCAACGGGGCAGACAAAAATATCCATTGGCATGCATATATAACTATATGTGTGTATATGTAAAATGTTAGTTCGATGAGTGAGTCAACGAGTACATAACGTAGTGTCTATGAGCCAGTAGATATAGGCGCGACGCGACATTAAAAAATTGTTCAATTCGGATATTTGCCCGAAATTGCAAATGCAAAAGGCGATATTTAAATGTATGCAGAAATGGTTGTAAACAATTGTTAAGTGCAACTCGAGTGGCCCGAAATGCAAATTGACTTCATTTGCAATGATCGAATAAAAGCTGCATAAACAAGACGGGGTCAATGCAATTACAACAAACGCAAAGTCCCCAAGAAAACCAAAACAGACATTAAATAACAACGCAAAAGAAAATGTTGAACACAGAGCGAGAAATGGATGAAAAGGGGGTAGATAGGCGCAGTCCAAGTGGCTATCTGAAAGATACATTTTGCATAATTACCAGCAAGATGCTAACTTTGCGCAAGTGCCTCCAAATGAGCAAATCAAACAGAGACTAGCAACAGTTAGATCAACAACAACTTGTTGCATTAACACTCCTGTGCCCCGACCCCGCCCCCCTGTTCTAGGCACATTTGTCATCCAGCACTGAGTGCCCGCTCATTGTGGTTGGCACGGCTCCTCTGACTGGCGCATTGCAGCTTAGATGAAATGGCCGCAGATAGGCCCTGAAATGCCATGCATTCATTTTGCTGTAAGTATCTGTAAGTTTGTTGTGCTACGCAACGCTGGTGTGTGGTGTGAGTCATCATCATTGGCGATATTTTTGCACTCGTGTTTATGACACACACACCGGATTTGGGAACGGGAATGGGAACGGGAATGCGAATGGGAACAGTAGCTGTGCCTAGAAACAGAGCAAAGATACTTTGGTGCGGCATAAATCAGCAGTAGATAAAGAAAATCGCAACAAAGCACTAGATAAGTGACTGCATATAAAAAAAGATACTCATATTAGAGCTTGTTAAGTGCCATAAACTGGGGTAGACACAAACACACACACCACACACACACGGCTCACATGATGTAAGGCTACCAAGTGAATTTTTTTTTACACAGCCACGGGCAACAGCGGATGTTGACACTGTTTAAAAGGTAGAGTGTGAAGGGCAAATCGGGGAGGGTATCGACAATGTGAACAGTGACGCCTGTTGTGATCAAAGTAATTTGAAGAGTCAATAGTAGAGTGACATGTTAACAGCAAATAAACAAACAAACAGAAGGCAACATCTAAAAGCATGCTCAAATGGTTATAGCCAGCTTTAAATTGTAAAGATCAATTTTAAAAGAGCAATATTAAGAACTAATTGAATAGAAAATTCGAACTTTCAGAAATAGTAAGAGTCATTTTCAAATTTATATTTTACAAAGTTCTATATTTAATAAAATGTTCTTGTTAAATATATATTTTTTACATAGACTCGTTCCCATGCGCTAGTTAAATCATTACTTTATCAGTGTGTATTTAAATATAATACTAATACTAATACTGTTGTATTATTTATTTGGATTCACAATCTATTTTTACATTTCAAATATGAATAACAAAGGCTTTACATACATAAGGGGAATGCCCTCGCTTAACCCATTGTGTGCTTTTTCTATTATTTATGGATTTATTCAATTTGTGCAAATCTCTAAATATGCTCTAGAAACTTTAACACAAATGAATTAAACAACGACAACAACAATAACAACAGAAGGCGACAACAATTTGCCAGCGGTCACACATACAACATTTAACCCAAAGTGTATGTGTGCGACTCTGATCAAATAACAACAATTACAATAAATTAATTTAATGGCAACACAAACAAAGACACAACCGCCGGCAGCAAAACAAAATACAAATAAAATATATAACAAAGAAACTGACAACAACTGTTGAAATGTATTTTAATTGCTGGCAGCAGCTTCAATTGTAGTCAGGCTATAGAGCCAGCCTAGACGAATCCAATCGAAGAAGCGAAGGCTGGTTCCCAAGTCCAAGTCTCTGTGGCGAGTCATTGATCTTCGTTTGGCCTGACAAAAGGCGACAGCAAATCGACAGCAACAACTAAAACAAGTGCAAGACCAATAAATAGGAAAAGCAAAAGCACGAGAAAGACATCAAACTTTGCCCGAAAACATCAAAATCAACATCAACGTCAAAGTCAAAGTCAGACAGAAAGGTCGCAGGCTGTTTTTCGTCCATTTCTTCGATGATGATGATGATGATGTTTATTATGATGTTGCCTAGCCTGAGGGTTAAGGTCGCCCAACGCCCTTTTTTTACATTCCAATATACATGTGTATACCCTGCACTTATAAAACGAATGAATAGATTGGTTTGAAAGTTGCTGTTAGCTCAACACCAGTAAAATTTATAATTGTTTTCTTTTTAGTTATATTTATGACGTGACATTTTTGTTTTTATTCACATTTATTTACGTGTGTATTTACAGGGTATCTGCTAATCAATCTCACGCTTTTTAAGGATTTTCAACTGCTGCTATTCGATTTAATAGTTTAGATTTAGTTAGCATTTCTCATATGCGCATTTCAAATTCGAAACCATTTCATACGTGGCGCCATCTGTATGCAAATTTCCAAACAGGGCGGAGCAAACCGAACCGGTTCAAAGGTTCACCCAATGCTTTGTTTGCTTTGGCCGGGCTGGGTCTGGAGTTGGGCTGGTTAAGGGTTTCTTTCTGGTGTGTTGCCTGCCACGCGAGAGGAAGTTGAAAATGTAATAAAATGCTTTCTGCTATCGTCGTTTTGTTATAATTAGCATGCGCCGCATGGCAGCAGCTGTGCGAGGGCCAAAAACGAAGTCCCCAGTTCGAGTCATAAAACCCGAGTTAGACGCCATTTGGTGGTCGGTCGATCGCTTGCAGTTTAATGCCAAATGCATTGGCAAACTATGGATTGCATATACATTGCTCGGATCAGGGGTAGTTAAACTAACTCAAACAAACTGCATTTTAATTGAATTAGTGTGAACAATGGAATTGAAAGATTACAGTGGATTGCTGATAAGGAATAACTGCATATATAAATTGTACATAAAATAGAATCTAATTAAAATCAATATCACATAAGCTTGAGTGAGGTTAATGTCCTGTTTATAATAATTAAATATAAAAGAATAATAAATACAAACATTTTAAGAGCAAAAAAATTTTTTAATGAATTTTTATTTCATTTACGTTGGGCAGGGTATTCAACTGTCGTTATCTGAGCATTTTCACAATTTCACCGTTGCTTTATTAAAACTTAATATTTTCAATTTTTATGTTTTCGGCAGTTGCATTTCATTTTTAGTAGCGCACCCCCACGTTTTCAATAAGTGCCACATAAGCCATTATTTTTGTGTTGCCAGTCTGGCTGCCAGGGGCTGCAACCAGCCGCCCCTCTCCCGCTTTCACCCCCCTCCAGCGGTATAGCACATGCAATTAGGCGGCTTCGAGTCGGAGTCGAGTCTCCGGTTGCCTTGCCCTTGGAAAATGGAGAATATTGTTACGAGTGCGAGTAGTTTTTATTGTCTAGCTATAGCCAAGGCACTTTAGGGCCATACCCAAGTAGATATTTAGACACACACACACACACACACGCACACATTCATACACGTGCGTTTCGTCTGCCATATGCAGTTCTGCTGGGCCTTTTAGGGAGAACTGCTGCTGCTGCCTTGTTTACCTATGTGCCGTGTCCGGGGACTATTAAATTAATTATGCCCGCTTTATGGCGCTGACTCGCTTTTATTTTATAGATTTATAAAAAAAAAAGGCGCCTCAAACGCAAACCACATAACAACAACACTTCTGAAAAAACACTTCACTGTTTTTTCTAGTTATCTTTAAATGTTTTTAACATGAAGAACTTTGCAATTTGAATAGTTCTCTGCTCGGCCTCTCAGTTATATGTTTTCTTTGGCGAACTATTCATTTATCAAGTTAATAAATGACCCTGGCCTTTATCTTCAAAATAGACGTTTATTATTATTACTTTTGTCATAAACTCGGTTAAAATGTTTTATGTTCTTTTTGGATTGAACTCGCAAGTGGAAACGATTTAAATGAAATATTCTGTGATCGACTAGAAAATACCGTGAGGTTTTCCTACAAATATAAATCAAATTATATGATATGATATATGTGAAAGACAGTTAAATTGTAATGAGAATAATCAAATCTCTTAACAAACCTACAAATGTATCATATACATTTTCGTCCATTCTCTCGTCTATTATTGCTGATCGGAAATACTTTTATAAATTTATTGAAAAGCCTTCCTTTTTTCTGCTGCCATAAATATGTATTTTATTATTATGATACATTCAAAAGGCAATTAAATTGTAATTAAAAGCTCGTGATTTGCATTTTAGATGAGTTCTAATAGAAATACCAAAGGGTATTTATTATTATCAAATTGATCAATTGATCAGCCCACACACACATTAATCGTCTGTTTAGCGTTTTGTTTTGCAGTTTTTTCATTACTGCGAATTGGGTGCAAATTTTATAATCTCAAACGAATCAAATTGCGATTCAACTGATGCCAAAGTGCACACAGCATCTGATGTGTGTGTGCGCATGTGACTTGTAATGGGAATAACGAAATTTGGGGGGACCCAAAAACTGCCCGGATGCGACTTATTCGCGTGTCTTTAGCCTTCGAAATCATTTTCACGCCTCTTGTTCTCAGCTGTCCGTAAATTGTTTGTTGTTTTGCTGTCAGTTTTCGCAAGCCACTAATAAACAGCAACAAAAGCAATTGGTCAAGTTCAGTATTGCATTACAGCTGTTGTTGACTTTGGCCTAAAGAAAAGTTGCCATTTGCTCGTTCGTGCCCGAAATCTAAATTCAGCAATCCTCACATTACACAGCAACCCACCAGATACGAGAGATGGGAAAACAATAAACAATTAGCGTGCACGCGCCTTGTGTAATTTTCGTCTCGCTCCCCGCCAGCCAGCCAGCAACGGCAACAGTTTGTTAAGTACATAATTCAACAAAATATTGAATTTCATTAAATGCTAACAAAAAACCGTATTGCCAGTCCGTGCGAAAATTTCATATGGCCAAAGTCGTTTTACACCCAATGCCACACAAATGTCTTCAAATTACAAGAACATTTCTAAATTATTTAACGTTCAAGTATGTTCTACTTCAGATTTGCAAGAAGGTATTTTATGCCAAGACAATCACTTTAAAAAATTGGCAAAAATAGCTATATTATACGATACGAATCAAAAATAATGTTTTTTTGATATGAAATTAAAAAAATTTTGAACCAATTTCGTAAAAAAAAAACTAAAAGACCCATTTTTAAATGCAAACTTTTTGTAGCAATGGGAATATGTTTAGAAATAAAACTAAAATAAAATTGCATTAATCTAACGAAACTAAAATAAAAGTTAACAAGTCGCAACAAACAAGGGAAATGAAATAGAAAAACTGAACTGTACAAAAAGAAAAGCAGCGTAATTAAAGCAAAACTGATAAAAAGAAAATGCTGTGAATGGAAAATATGTAGCCGGGGTTGTCTGAACACCAACATATATGATAATTATAGACTTTTGTTGATATGTTGATAACCCCTTTGAATGGGCTGACAAGCCAGCGAGTGTCGTGTCGTGTCTGCGGTTACCTGGCGACAGACAGTAGGACAGTGTTTGGTTTTCGCACCTGCAACCGATTATAGTCGTGCCCACACGCCAAGTTCACCCCCCTCCCCCTGCTCCCTCTCCATCCCCCCCCCTCTCGCTCAGCGCGACATTTGCAACTTTAAATAGAGTTGACCGCAGGCGCCCGAACATGGGGTCGCTTAGCTAATGCAGCTGGAGTTTTTTTTTTTTGTAAAATTCATGCAGAAAAAAATGTAATGGCTAAATGCAATTATTTTTAGCGCATGCAACGACCCGACAAACGGTCGCTGCAGCAAGCGGCACGCGTTGCGCATGTTTGTTGACAATTAATGCAAGTTTCTGTTTTTGTTGTTGTTGCTATTGTTGTTATTGTTGTTGTCATAGTTGTTGCGGTTGTTGTTGCTGGGTGCGCCCAAAAAGCGTTGCCAGCACTAAAACTGCACTTTATGCATTAATTTCCGCATAACTTGAATGGAGAGTGAGTTGCAGATACACATAATAATGTATCTATAGCTTTTATCTGTCGACCCCGTGCACAAACTGACCAATTGCATAAAAATTCTTGCACGGCAACTGTAAATTTAATGAACGCATCCGCCGCTGGGTCATCGCTCGCTCTTCTGCTCCTTGGGTGACACATTGTGCAGCCAATCGAGCATCTCTTCTTCAACTCCCCCCCTCGTTTCCACAACCAACTTCGTTTACTCGCTGGACGGTATTCATTCAACTCTAGCCAAGTTGTTGCTGATGATGACAGAGGTACAGCGAGAAAGAGAGAGAAAGAAACTGATCACACTTTGATGTTGTTTCTAGTGGCTGTCAACGACATCGCCAGAGGTTATTATACCCTTTAACCGCAAATTGTGCCGGTTTCTGCTGCAACTCGCACTCTACTCTTTTTATCTTGTTGCATTTAGTTACTATTTTGTCCCAGTCGGGACCCCTTGACACCCCACTCTCATCATTTGCTGACTTTTATAGGTATATATGTCTGTATATTGACTTATCACCTTATATTGACTCTCATCAATATTTTAAAGCATTACAACAATTAAAATATCTAAATGTTGCTTTTTATCTATAAGGGATATTAAACTTAAAAGTACTTATTACGAATACGATTTAAAACTTCTCTTTATTAATTCTAAAAAATACAAATATAGCGAGTTTATATTTATATATTTGAATACTGATTAGAATTTCTTTAAGATATTCGTGAGATCTTCTAAAACCACTATGCTTACTTTACGAATATAATAGTCTAGTTTAGAGTTCTTTGGAGTCATAAATTGATATAGCAGATATGCTTTATATTTAACCTGAATTGAAATGCTTGAACAGTAACATTAAATTTATAGCCCACTATTTCAGCGTGGTGTTAATCAAATGATACGAGTCCCTAGCCACAAATGCTGAATGCAATGGAAGTTGCCAACACCAAAAATTTGTCTGCGACAAATGCAATTCGCGGCCAGACAAAGGAGCAACGCTAAGTTCCAGTGTCATCAAGTGGCAGCTATTGATTTTTTGTACATTTTTTTTTTTTTTGTTGTATTTGGTTAACTCAAAAATACTTGCAACTGAGTGAAACGGTAAAGTGGCCCAGAGCCGGGGAATGTCGGCAAACGTTGGCAGCGCGCGCCATTTGCATTCTTGGCACCAAAAAAAAAAGGAAAAGTTGGCAACACTCAACGTTCGACCAATTGTTGTCCCCCTTCCGCTTCACCGCCTCTGAACTCAACGAGCCGCTTGTAGTTTTCGGTGTTTTTGGCATGTTTCATTGGCAGGCGCGCTTAAAATATGCAGAAAAAGTCGCGGCAAGACGCGCAGCAGGTGGATTGCTGGCCTGCTTGGCTTTTGGCAGGGAGGTGGGATCGGGGGCGTAACAGGAGCTGATCCACACCCACTTTTCAATTGCTTGCGGCAGTGTTTATTGTGCGACGCGCGCGGCAACACTTGATAAAAATGCCAGCGATGGAGGAAAGGTTGCCATCCCGTGACAATTGTTGTGGCTTGTTCCGCCAGAGACAGACAACTGTGTGTTCCAAATTGTGAAAACGTCAGAAGAAAATAAATGTCGGAGATATGTACTAAAAAAAGCAAATAGGTATAAACTAAACAACAAAGATTAGGGCTCGAATTGCAGGCTAAAACTAAAATTTAAATTTCGAAACAATTAAAAAAAAGAAAAATTTTTTTTAATGAAATCGAAAGATTTTTCGGCTCATGAGTTTCATTTATTTTGTAAAGAATGAACGAATCAGCCAAGAAATATAAAAATCTATCTATAAATAATCGCTTTCACTTCACTAATTTTTTAGCGATTCTGAATCTGAGAACAGCACAAACTAAATGCCAAAGGCAGGGTCGCCACCCGCTTCAATTGTCTGCGCGTCAGATAAACTACTCCTTTACACAGATATACATGTTAAATGTATATATACATATATAGATGTAAATATATATATATTTAGTTGTACAACTGCTGCGCTTGTCTTTTTGTTTTGGCGCAGTAAATTTGTTGTGAATTTATTTTTGGCAAACTTTTGGCCTATTGGGAAAATGGAAAAATAGCTGCTGGCAAACGGGTTAGTATGGCCGTAACTTATATCGAGGGTAGGTCGTCATGCGGTCTCCCAACTAACCTTCGTCTGCTCGCTGGCCCGTGGCCTGACCTTTTCTATAATGATTTCAAGTGTCCTTTTTTTTTCATTTTGTCAAAAATGTTGCACCAATGGGCGTTGCTGTGAGAGTAGTTCAAATAAAATTCGAATCACTGCTGCATTATTATCTTACTCCGGGAGTTTACATATATTAAAAAAAATCAAACCAAGAATTGAATTTATTTAGGTGTAAATGATAAGATATATACATATTAAATATATATGTAAAAATTTTATATATATCGGTAGCTGTTTGTTTGAGCTGCCGCCCAAGCAAAATATGATATGAGTCAGAGGAAATTTTATTTACTTCAAAACGACTCTTCGAAAGTTCTGTCATAAAACTTTTTTTTGCTAACAACTTTCGTATTGATGCCATTATATTCCATACATTCCACTACTTTCAATTTAATTCTCCGGGCATGTGCTTAACTTAATGTTAATTATTTCCTTGTGGTAAATACAAAAAAAAAATACGCCTGATCAAAAAATAGAAAAAATTCCAATGTCCGCCACAAAATCGCAACGCGTGTCCATAAATGTTTATTTTTATTTCTCATATGGCAACAACTTAAACAAATAACATGAAAATGCAAACAACAACAAAACCGACTGGCGTCAGTGTGAAATCATATAATATTCATATTCTAACTGACAATAATTGATAATAAAACAACAAGAACAACAAAGAGTCAATAAAGCGGAAATTTAAAACTGACGTCACGAAGACGCGCATTTATGAATCGGGAGTATGATTAAGCACACAAAGGTAAATACTAGTATATAAAATATTTCCAACTGCCTGGGCTAATAGAGGGGTGGAATTTCGACCTTGTTTTAAGTATGTATATTTATTATCTGAGCTTATAAGTAACGCGTTTTTGTACTTGTAAATTGCTGGCAAGGGAAATGCTATATAATTTTATATTTGATTTATTGGCATATTTACATGGAAAATTCAGATAAAATAGCTCCTATGTTGCAGGCACTTAATTTGACAGTAATTTGTTTTATATACACTTTTAGCAAAAATTTAATTTTTTGTCAACTTTTCTTTTTGGCTTTAACACTTTTTGTATTATCTGCAGTAAAATATAATTTTTTTCTTATCACTCAATTTTTTATTACAGCAAATTTTTGTATAAGGAGGCAGAAACGAGGCAAATTCACATAAATAAAAAAGGTATTTTTAAATATTTCTTCAATTTAGTTTCACTTTCTTTATTTTTTGCACAAATTCTTTTTAGGTGACACTTTTATTTGCTTGGTGTTGTTTTTATAGAAATTTAACTATAAATAAACTGAACCGGGCGCCGGGCTCACTAAATCTTTTGTTTTTTTTTATTTTGTTTTGGCACTCTTTCGAACGCGCACGAAAGTAATACGAAATTTAATTTTGGTTTTTTTCTGTTTCGAGTCTCGCACGACGCCGACGACTTTCGTCCGTTACGCGAACATTTTGTTTGGATTCTCGACTGTTAATGAGCTGGGGGCAACAACAACAAGTGTTTAGAGCAAAAGATCTAACAGCTTCTGTTAGTTGCGTTACTCATTTGCTGTTAATGCGCTGCTATACTCGAAATGCACTGTTTACGTACTGTTGTTACACTCAACATGCACTGTTAAAGCGCTGCTAAACTTGAAGTGTAGCACGTTTTACGCTCTTCGCTGACGCAAATATTGACAGAGAACACGATTGAGAGATCTGGCTCTCACAATCGTGACCGCGACAGCTGACTTTGCCGCTTACAACAAGTGTTTTGTACATTTAAGAGAAATGCAGGATTGAGCTGCCAAAATAAAGTAATTTAAACAACTTAAAACTTTTAAAAATTGTTATTTAAAAAATTTAGGAAGTTGAGATGAAAGCAAACAACACAAACTTTTAAAAATTGTTATTTAAAAAATTTAGGAAGTTGAGATAAAAGCAAACAATACGGAAAAATTTGCACAATAAAAAAAATAAACATAAAATTGTGAAGCCTTTGCAATAAAGAACACAAAGGGCTGGAACATGCGGAATTGAAACACGCGCACAAGTGAACCCATTTGCATTTGCATGCAGACGCCATAAACTGCAAATGTCTGGTCACATTTGCGTTGCTTTGGCCACTTCGATTAGTTGGCCAGAGAACAAAACAAGCTGCCAGGCGTTGGCAGCTGGCGTGTGGCGGGGGGAATATGGAGTTTGTATGCACATAGAACGGTCATTGTTGCCACTCGCCGACGTCGTCATTGTCGTCGTTTATAACCTCAAAGCAGACGCCATAAATCAAAGCGCAAATTTGCACTTTAAGTGCGCTTTCAATAAGTTTTAGCACTCGAGCGCTTGTTGTTGTTGTTGTTGTTATTGTTTCTCTGGTTGAAAGTTCTCTTGTTGTTGCTCATATAAATCATAATTTAAAAGCTTGGTAAATGCACGGCAGTAAAATATAACAGCAACAATAACAACCTAATGAAGTAGAACAAACAAAACTTTGCAATTTGCATGAAGTATGTAAAGAGCAAACGGAATTTAAGAGCACGCACAGAAAGAGCAAACAAAAGAAAATGAAGAGATGACTGCGACACTCGCTAATCCGGATCAGTTGATTCAGTCATCAGGCGCGGGCAGAAGACAATCAAAATATTTGAAACATCTGAAATAACAACAAGGTGTAGCGTAAGTTCAATGGAACCACAATTGAGCGAACCAGTGAAGTTGCAAAATGGTTTATCAACAATTTGTGAACTGTGTGTGACAACGTGATAAGAAGCCTTTCTTGAGATAAGAAAGAGTCAAATCTTATCTTATCAGCTGTTGCAAAGGAACAAAAATAAAAGAAAGAAGAATAGCAGAGAGAACGGGAGAAGCAATCCCTGAGTTTATGCAGGCGCAACTAATTAAAAAACATATATACAGACATGAAATTTCATATAAATGACGGAATTTACTCGCTTGAGATTGTGATAGCCGACGCTTTAGAATGATTCATATGAAGCATCTGCGCAAATTGAAATGCAAATATTAAATTATTTTGAGCAATTTGTTGCCAGTTGATTATATTTCGAGAAACGGAAGTCTGTCTGTCACCAGCACACAATGTGTTTTTTTTATAAGAAAACAATTATAGGAAACCCGCAATAAGATTATAAATGTTACATCATTATGTACATATACATAATTACTTATATAATGAATATTGACTTTTGTGCTTTATTTTTATTTATTTTTGATTTTCATTATTATTGCGATTGAATCTTAACTGCCACAGTTAAATACTTTTTACGCTCGCTGTTCAAATGAGTGGTATGGCATCCCTTTAAAAAATGTTGCATACCTTTAGGCTGCCTAATTATTTTGTTAGCCAACAGTGCTGCCCATTTAACTGTCGTTTTGAGATCACAATTGCTGGGATAAGTAAATTTTTTGGAATATATAATTAATATAATAAATCAGTTACTTAGTTTTGAATTTTTTAAGTTAGTAAGAATAGAGTGCTTAGTTATGAGAAATTATTATTTGTATTGGAATAGGTATTTATGGATTTTCAACAAATATAAATTATTAAATAAATACTATCTTTTTTTCTTTCTTTAGTTTTTTCTTTTCTCAAAAGTTGACAACACAATTGCTAAAGCCAATGCGGCGCATGGTAAGCAATGAAGCCTCTAAAGCACGAGACAAAAAGTTCACCGAAAAAATAAAGGGGTAAGGCAGACCACAAGCCAAAACCTTAACCTAACTTAACCCGAAATCTGAACTCGACTAATTGCCGAAAAATTGAAATGACAACCCTTCTCGGCTGCGCGAGCCGCCAGTCAAAGAGGAATATGATTATTTATGCATTGCGGTAAATGGCAAACCAGGTAAACAGAAAAAAAGGAGAGAGAGAGAGAGAGAGAGAGAGAGAGGAGAGAGCGGCAGAAGGAAAAAACAAACATGATCTCGCTCAAAGGTGTAGATTGCTATTGTCAGGTAGATGTAATAAATACCCAGGAACTGAAACCCAAAATTATGCGTAATAAGCTTTGATGGAAATTTTGAAGCAGTTGGCTGGAAAACTGCGCGAAAAACGTATCGTAAACCGTTAGTGAAGAGCATATGAAGAGGATTAGCGGATGTTAAACATGGCTAAAACACTCGACTACCTGTCAGCTATATAGACATATATATAAAATATGAAGTGGAATTTCTTTAAATATTTATTTTCTATTATACATATATGTATTTATATTTTTTAATTTATGTTTTTTTATAGAATAAATATCAAACACTATAATGGCATATAAAACTACCGTTTGATATGATGTATATTTTGAAATTATTATAAAGGCAAAGATAAGATTTAATAAAACAATTTTTGTTTGTTTTAGAAATTTGCTGTTGGTTTTGTTTTTGATTGTTGTTCATTCATAGATTAAGTATTTATATCGCACTTGTGGTAGGTGTTAATAACCTAGTCAACAATAGCGAATGGTTCTCACATCGGCACAAGTATTTATATATATGTACATATATAGCATTCATTCATTATTTCAGTTTGATAAGAAACTAGACGGTATTCTGAGTCAGTTGGCGGACACTCACCTTGGGTTTGGTTTTGTTTACGATTTTGCGATATAGAAACTTGTACATGGCACAACAACAACAACACTACATAAAACAGATCACGTTTTGGGATTTCAAAATATTTCTATTCAAATTTGACACGCACGATCTGCACAAATTAAGCCAAAAATAACTGTGTTTAATCTAATATAACAATTTATCGGCCGCGATTTGAACGCACAGCGTCTCATAGATCGACAAATCAGTTCGTGTCCGTCCGTCCGTTGTCCGCCTATTTGTCCGTCGGTCTATGGCTTGTGTCTGCCGCGCGAAACGTCATCGATGACTAAGCGACGATCTGAGCTACATAGTTGTGCGTGATGAACTCTGCGCACTTCGGCGAAATTTTGCATGTGACTGCACAGGAGCGGCGTGCAGGTAGATCACAACTATGTATGTATACTTTTTTTTGTGTGAACAGTTCGGGAAAGTTGGTAAAAACAATCACGAAAATCTTATATATATATTTGTAAAATTTGTTTATATTTTTGTATTTATTTATTCATAAATTGTTTATGTTGCATTGGGCGCACTGAAGCAACCCTTGAATGCCCACCTGGTGACCAGCTTTGTTTACAGTTGCTTTCTGATGGCGCCAATTACATTTGCTCCCACGTTGTTTCGCTGAAAGCAACGACAACAGGCAACGCACGAATCGGCTAATGTCAACGGAAAGTTCAAAAACTGGGCACACTTCAAACTAACGGCACTTTTGTTATTGATGCATTGTTGTTGCGAGAGAATGTCAATGAAAACGTTAGACAAAAGAAGAAGAGGAAGCAGCAGAATATCATCAGTCATTAAAAACAATTAAATAAATTTGAGAACAAAATAAACTTAGACTAGCAAATTAGACGTGGCAAAATGTGAACAAACTAATTGGCCATAACTAACAAAGGGGGGATGGGGAACTGGAAATGAGAATGGTGAAAAGAACGAGAACGCGACTCAAAGATCAGGTGCGACGCTGACATCGTTGGGTGCTCTGACATTTGTAGAGATGAAGAGCGAGAGAGAGAGAGAGAGAGAGAGAGAGAGAACACGATTAAGCAAGCTATAGGTTACGCAGAGAATGCTGCACTCTTGGCATTGTGATGTCACAATTGTATGAAAAACAAATTTCGCTATTATTCACATACGCTTCATTGTGCAAATGAAATATTTTTCTTTGCGACTCGGACAATAACATTTTCAAAAACGGCAAAAATTGTATTTTTACAAGTTTGTCAATGTTTATATGCACCGCAGAAATTTATTAATGAATTATCAACGGATTGTAAACAAATCACAATTTCATATTGTGATGTCACACTCTTTTAAATAACGGTTCTCTCAATCGTTTCTGCTTTGCCATTTGCAGTCCCCAAAGAGAGAGCCAGAGAGGAAACAAATAAAATTGCGTTTCTGTTGCTGTTGCAACTGTTACTCACCTGTAGGGATGAGCTATATTAACACTAATACTTGCATGTAACAAGTATTTAAAAGTAACTAGTTATTGTTGTTACTCTTTTCAAAAGTAACAGTGACAAAAAATAACAGCTGATTACATAGGCTTTCTATTGGCCTACGATTAAATTAGTGAATTAATTTCCCTGTTGATATTAATATTCCATGTCTTCGACTGAATTGCTGAATTCTATAAATCTGTACATTCTGGAAAGCAGAGTACTGTGATGTACATATACTCTGCTGTTATATCAGAACAGAGTTGTTGTTATTAATTATGTTCTTGTTATGCTCTTTGGGTTCGTTTGTTTCATGTGAGCGCATTTTTTCACACTCAAGTCACACTCTCGATCATCGCTACTCACCTGAATCTCAAGCAAAAGCTCCTGCTTCTTTCGCCGCAGCTCAATGAGCAGCTTCTGCTGCTCTGGCGTCAATTCTGCAAGAATAAAACATAATTCTTGAGCGCTTGTTGCTGTTGTTGTTGTTGCTGCTGTTGATTTGGTTAATTGGAACAGCGACATTCCACTCACACACACAAGCGCACATAAACAACGCATACACACACACACACACACACACACACGTACACAAGCTGCATTGGCTTCAGACAAATGCGCACGAGCAGGACAGACGATGCTGGGCAAATCAATACAAACATAACTATGCCCTTGTTGTTGTTGTTTCACAAGTTGTTTTAATTGGTTTATTTATTTAATGCCGCATTACGGGATTAATTCAATTGAAGGCCAGTTAAATAGACACACGGACATACACACACACACACACAAGTACACGCCCACAAGCAGCGTCGCTTGTTGCTTCAACACTTTACTTTTGCCTAGTCCCCCCTTCCCCCACAGCCCCGCGCACGATTTGCATTTAGCATTCACACACAATTTCACTTCAATTGCAGCTTAAACTAATCTTTATTGCCGTCTGGCCGAGTGGTCTTCTCTTTGTTTTCTTGTTTACTCATTGCCCGTTCGTTCGTCGTGTTTACCTGGCATCGAGAATTCGCTGCGCCCCTTGGAAATCGCTCCATACGATCTGTTGTCGAAATTGTCCATTGCGCTTATCATTGTGGCGGGCAGACGGTTATCGCACACACTCGCACGCACACACACACTTTGCACTAGTTAAGCATATTTGACAGCGGAGGTGTATTTGCTGGCGTTTTCATTTATTAAACACAATTCAATTTCTCATAAACACAAATCAACACAAAAAATTCTTTCGCCGTTTTTCTTGTCGACTAGCGATGTGCTAAATAGCGATGCCTGGTGATGGCCCACGCGATAGTATCGTTAGTATGGCATTGCCATACCGTTTCTTACAATTCTTTAGCTGGGTGGCCAGCACATTTTTTAACAGATTCTTAATTCATGTAATTTAAAATAAACAAAATGTTAAGCATACAGCTTAGCAAACATTCCAAAATTGACTCGTTGTTTCCGTCAAAGAACGCTGCAATTACAAATTATATTTTACTCACACTATTTATTGACTGCGCGCTCATTGAGTTAACAGAATTGCTCCACCGCGGCGAATTCACGCTACAGTGCAACCTTAACTGTGACTTGCGAAAACGAACACTCGTGACAGGTACGCATCGCACTATCGCTCACCACTAACCGAGACTGACTGCAAAGGCACTGAAGCACCTTCGGATTTCTAGAAAATTCCAAATAATTTATTAGCACAGCCAAACAAGCGCAGTCGGACAACGAAACCCAGCGCATCAGAGGCACAGCCAGCAGTCAGCACCGGCGAATGCGAATATCGAGCACATTTTAATACAGCAACCAGGCGACAGAGACAGCGATAACGAGAGCTAGAGCGCCATGGCCAAGTGGGGAGAGGGAGATCCACGCTGGATTGTCGAGGAGCGGCCAGACGCCACCAACGTGAACAACTGGCATTGGACGGAGAAAAATGCAACGCCCTGGTCCAAGGAGCGATTGCATCAGCTGTTCATCGACTTCAAAATAGGTTGGCCACATTGTTATTGCTCCAATTCGATTCTAACCTAAATTTCTGCATCTGTTCGCACACAGAACAAGGGGACGTTAAATGCGTTGTCGACGGGGTGGAGAAGTGCACCGGGGAGGCGACCGTCAACAATCGCAAGGGCAAGCTGATATTCTTCTACGAATGGGAGCTGGTGCTCAAGTGGTCCGGCCGGCTGCTCGGCAACAGCCAACTGGGCCACAAGGGCAAGCTGACCATACCGAATCTGTCCGAGGAGAACGGCCTGGAGGATGTGGAGCTAACGGTGACCATTGACGAGTCCAACGACGAGTCGGAGACCCTCAAGCAGTTCATGTACAATGTGGGCAGGGATCGCGTCCGCCAGCAGCTGGGCGTCTACATCAAGGAGCTGAAGGAGGAGTACTCGAAGAACTTGATACTGCCCAAGAAGGAGTCGCTGCACGGCAGCGAGTCAGCCGCCGACACCAAGGATGCGAACAATGCCAGAAATACGGCCCAGAAGGCCGCGTCGCTGGCCTCCGCCACAGTGAAAACCACCGCGCAGAGCAGCGCAACGGGCACCGTCGGCTGCAAGCTGGACGTGCGCACGCTCTCCATGACCGAGGAGTTCCATTGCAATGCCAATGATCTCTACAACGCGCTCACAAAGCCCGAAATGGTCACTGCATTTACGCGTGCGCCCGCCAAAGTGGACGCCGTCCGTGGCGGCGAGTGAGCATCCAATTTGTAATTCCGCTCGACTCCAGATCATTTTGAATGACTCCGCTCTCTTTGTCAGGTTTGTGCTCTACGGCGGCAATGTGCTGGGCAAGTTCGAGGAACTGGTGCCCGAGAAGAAGATCCAACAGAGCTGGCGCCTGAAAAGCTGGTCGTCCGGACACTATTCGAATGTCATCATCGAACTGGAGGAAACTGTAAGTAGAGCTCGTAGTTAGCCACAGATTGTGTTGGCCTTGACCGGGGGCCTCTGTAGTATATTCTCTGAGAATTACCTTGAATGGTTGCCTGCCCAGTTTCTGGAACCAGAGGAGAACAGATTGGGTTGGGTTTGGCCGCAGTATTTCCCTAGAAGAGTTTCCTGTATATTCATTTTTGCATATTCAAATTTTGCAAAATTAAACAAACCAATTTAGCAAAAAAAAATATAAAAATATGGTTCCCCTTCAGGTTTGACTCATTTTATGGAATCATGATTTTACAAATATTGGAGTTGACGGTTCGAACCGGTTTGGTTCTTTTCGGAAACATATGAAACATATTATTTATTATATATCGAATTTCATGTTTTAATTAAATAACATGATTATTTCCCGAAGTCATCCTTCATACATATGTAATTAACTTCCGCCAAGCAATTATCATCGTTCATTAGATATTCTCCGTTTACATATCGTAGTTCAACACAGTCCTCGCCGGTTTTAGCATTATTAGGTTCTCCGGCGTCCCATTTGATGAACGGCGCTTTCAGGCCCGTGGTTAGCGACATATATTCCCCCTCAAAGGCGAGATCGTTAATGTCCACCCAATAAATGCTGTTGTCCAAATGGAATCCTATGGAAGAAAGCATCTCTTGATTCTGGATTCTAGCCAAATATCCGCCCGTCGCGCGGCAATTGTTAGATGCCTCAAACCAGTTGACCAGATTATGCCTAATAGAAATAGAAATTGTTCCGAATTTTTTAAATTCCAGTGCTTCACTTTCCTTATCAATTTTGTTTTGACTCTTCAACTGATGCTCCATCTGCTTCTCGAGTAGATCAAACTTTTCGTTCAGCACACGTTCCATATTCTCGAGTTTATTCAGAAATTCTGATTTCTGTTTGATATTATTACCATCGACCTGTTCCTGCAGGACCCTTGTGTGCTCCAGCACGGGCTTTATGATCTTGAAGCAGAAGCTGCCACAGGTGGATTCGAGTTGCCTTGAAGCGACACAGTCCTGCTGTAATAAATACTGCTTTATTCTATATATTCTAATTCGATATGGCACTTGACCTCACCTCACTACTCGATCGTATGGCGAGACTTGCGATCAAAAGTCCGGTTAAATTGATGTTCATTGTGCTGATGTTCAATGTTGACCGTAACAAAGATTTTGGCAGACTAAACAATCCGACGAATACGTCTAATATTTTATTATTCCTGTTATCAGAGTATTTGTCCATCTCTTATCATTTTTCGAGCCCAAAAAATATATATGTCCATGTATTTATATATGTTTCTTTTCCCGATTTTATGCGTCACGAAATTCGAGACGAAAATAAACGATCTACAATCTATTTGCTAAGTAGCTTAAAAGTCAAGATTTAATATAGGGAAAAAAGATTCCGAACTGATCACAATGTTTATTAAAATCATCACAAAGGACGCTGAAGGGTTTGTGCAGGGCATAATTAGTTAGGCAATGGTATAATATATAATAAATCATAGGTATATAAGCAACAGTATTTGTGTCTGTACTAAAACCAATTAAAACAATTTAAATCGTTCTTCTTCTTTTCAGTCGTCCAGCACGATGATGACGCTACATCAGACAGGTATTCCCGCCTCCGAATATGATGCGATGCGGACAAATTGGTATCGATACTATTGGCATAGCATAAAGCAAACCTTCGGCTTTGGCACCTCCATATCCGACGCCTTATAAACTGCACCATGGTCACATGGACACTGTGGGTGACCATTGGCCAGGCCAAAATGCTTATCACACCAGTTCTATTCAACAGCGCTGCAAATTGATTTTCTTCTACACCTTTAGCTATAATTTCTGTGCGGCTGCGTGCCGGCGCACTTTGTTAACACTTGAATATGGTATTAAAATATAGAGACGGATACACTGTTTGGCAGCAGCAACAGCATAACAACAGCAAATCGAGCCACTAAGTCATATTCGAGCTATGGCACACACTCGACACTGATTCACACCTTGTAAACGGCGAAATAAACGAAAAATCTGAATGAACTTCTATCTGAGTTTTACTTGTCAACGAAGATATTAAAAAAACATATTTAGCAGCTGTGATTAATTATGCGAAGCTAATTAAGCGATGCCTCCTCAACTGCAAACCAGTTTCATGTGCATTGCAGCTTCGAATATTCGTAGATGTAGCTTAAAATTGGCAAAATCCGATCACTCTTCCAGAGAAGCATCGGTGGTTCAGTGGTAGAATGCTCGCCTGCCACGCGGGCGGCCCGGGTTCGATTCCCGGCCGATGCAGAAGTTATTATTTTGATATATTTTTTTGCAGACTCGATCTTTAGAATAGGTCATCCAAAAACTGTCTACCAAATTTGGTGACTCTAGCTTTAAAACTGTGCGAGATATGACTTGCCGGGATGTTTTTGCATCGATCTTTGAAGGTGGTGGCCTCCCTTCTCTAGTGGGCATGGCCGGGATATCAAGGTCGCAATCTTTGGGGGAAGCTTAGTAGCAATCTATATACCAAATTTGGGAACTTTAGCCTTAAAATTGTGTAGAATTTTACATGTATTATCGATTGGAGCTATCGTATTTATGGGGTTTTGCGCTTTATACACTTCAGAAATTGAAAAATATATATGTGATTTTTCTCTAATTACATTGTGGCAGATCACCAAATTCAAGTTAAAACTTTTTGCAAAAATCTTTATAAAAATACATTATATGCATCTATAGTGGGTATTAAGACTCGGGTACAGGGTGTTCCTTAGTCTGTTCAATCCTTTGTATCTTGTATCTGCCTCAGATCTTGTTTCCTAAAAGGTCACACAATTAAAGAATACATTAAATTATGGTAGATGAATAAAGTTTAATTAAATATAAATCGTCTGTACTTAAATATTGCGATTAGGATTTAAAGTTTTAACAGTCCAAATTTCATAAGCATCGGTGGTTCAGTGGTAGAATGCTCGCCTGCCACGCGGGCGGCCCGGGTTCGATTCCCGGCCGATGCAAATAATATATATTTTTAAAATATTTTGGAATAAACATAAAATAAAAATGTATGAAATTTAAAGTTTTTATACCGAATAATTTAAAGAAGTAGTATCAGCATTATTTGTATAAAATATCAGCCAAAACTGTTAGCAAATTTTGATTAATTTTACGTCTCGACTTCCGTACTGACTACCGTATTATGTGTATATATACAGTGTTAAATAAGTATGTCTTAAATACGTGAATATGTGGGTATGCATATTTATTGATAGATACCATTTTCCAACTGATTATTGTATTTTCATGCCAACTAAATTAAAACAAAGAAAACAATGGGGTATTATTAGGAGTTCAATAATTTTAGAATTTAATTGATTTACTAAACATTTCTTTTATTGCCAAAAGCTTAAGATTGTAAATTTTGAGCGGCGATTTATAGAAGCATCGGTGGTTCAGTGGTAGAATGCTCGCCTGCCACGCGGGCGGCCCGGGTTCGATTCCCGGCCGATGCAAGATCAGATTTTTTGCTAAACTTTCTTGATTTAAATAATAAAAATATTTACTGTTTATTTTTATTAATAAGGTAATCGATAAAATCTTTTTACAAAATCGAAGCACAACTTCTACCTATGGTAGAGTCTGCCTGTGCGTTGCCAAATGCATTTGATATTCCTTGAAGCTGTTGCTCTTGAAGGCGGCGGAGGCGTCGCAGTCACACTCGTCACACTGGTAGATAAACTTGCCGGGATGCTTGCCCGTCTTGACGATGTGCTTGCGCAGATTGTCCAAGCTGCTGCACTGGAAGTCGCAGTGGGGGCATTGATGGGGCTTCTCGCCGGTGTGGCGTCGCATGTGACGCCTCAGATGTCCCTTGATGCGCGCCCTGAATTCGCATTGATCGCACGAGAACCATTTGCCGCAGTCGCCCAGCTCCGTGTCGGGCACATGTGACTTGAGGTGCCTGCGAAAAAAAAAAAAAACGGAGACAGACAATGAGAAACCATAAGGCAGGAGGGGAGTGAGAAACTGAAACTGTTAAGTATTCGCACTGCGAAGCCATATTTAAAATCTTCAGCTTGATTAGACGGTAAATTCCAGTGGCGGCTGTGTCCCCCTCAGCAACGTAGCCAGAAACTAATTGCTAATTTCGCATTCGAATCGCACGCTCGAAATCAAAATACAAAATACGAATAAGTTGGCAAGTCGCGGCTCGCCTGTTGAATTGGCAACCACTTTTTCGGATAGCAGAAGGACGCCACCGATCTGTACCAGTGTACCGGTGCACCCGTAGCCACCGCCAGCAATGCCCGTCCGTTCAGATGGAGATCGGTTCTGTAAACAGCGGCAAGGCGCATTCGGGAATAATCGCTCATATGGTTTAGGTCTTCAAGTCAAATCTGTGCGCTCTACTAATTTAAATATTTATGTGAACCATATCATATTATAGACTTTTGTAGCATACTTTCGGGAAAGTTGATCAATTAATCTTTTTAAAAATTTATTAAAAAAAATATTTTTAATTTTTTAAGCTGAATATTATGAATTTAAATATTTGTATTTTTAAAATTCAAATCCCGAGATTTGTTTTTACGTTTCAATCTACTTCCAAAGACAAGTGTTAAAAAAAAGAATATATATTTATATATACATAATTATTAAACAAAGAATTAATTATCTTTTCAGATTTTTTGTTTGTTACTTTAAACAGAGCTTTAGCTAAAATTGTTAATTAATATACATTCTTGTTCAACTGACGCATATTGATCGTTCCGATGATCGCTTAATCCATATGCCCAACCAGATCGCTGACAAACACGACTGGAGGGTGCCCACAGTTACGCGCCTTCAATTACGACCCAATGCCGGTTCAGGCTTGCGAGCTGCTATTGGCTCCACTCCCCGCCCCGCCCCGTCCCGCCCCCCGCTTGCCCAGGAGCGAATTCGAGGCCTGCGGCTGACGCTCATTTGTTGTTGCTAGTGTGTTGTCCACTCCACTTATCAGCTACTGTCCAAACCGAGGACTCACAATTAATTGCCAATGTTCTGCGTGGTCCCCGAATTGGAATCTGTGTGAAATCTCAGGCACAGCTACAAGTAAAGCTTTAGATGCAGGCGGCGACGGCGACGGAGACGGAGACGAAGGCGGGCCCAGTGCGGCTCATGCGCAATCGGTAGGCTTAATTAGCGGCAAGTAATGTTGCCGCTGTTGCAGTTGCAGTTGCAGTTGCAGCTTCGTGCCTGCCTGGCTGCAAGTTGTAGGAGTAAACTTCTCCAAAAACAAAAAAAAAACGTTGCCTCAGGCGTCGCTTTGAGCGGCCGACAACGCGTCGAACGCCCGAAACGAGGCCGAAACTGGACGCGTTTTAGCCAGCCTTTAAATTCCTGGACAGACCGCGCTCTTTTTGATAGCTAATTGAAGATCTTGACTGCCAGTTAAGCACATCACAACCAACTGTGTGTGTGTGTTTTTTGTTGATTTTTGTGCGATTTATGCATGCCCGAACATTTTTTTTTTCAGACAGAACAAACCATTTTTAATGAGCTCAGGTGTGGCGTTTTTGTCTACTCTGAACCAAAATTGGACGAGAAATTGGTGTTTCTCATCTTTCAATTACGGTCTAAATACAATCTGTTTTTTTGTACAACAAAAAAAAAACAGTTTTCTAAGAGTTCAACAAGAGTTGGTTAGTTTAAAACTTTAAATATAATACCAAAAGCGTTTGTTATTTAGAAATTAAAAAAATTATGTGACATATCTTAACATGATTTTACATCTTAACATCATTTTTAACATCATTTTACATTCGTCTTTAAAGATTTGTTTAATATAGGTTTGTTTCAATGAAGTATTTATCTTTATGATTAACTTTGGTATGTCCCATGTCAATCCAATAAATATTTCAAAATTTTCTTGAATCGAGTCTATTTGATTTAATTATTGCTAGATCTTTAAATATATTTGGTAAAAAATTGGCTTATTTAAACGGTTAGCATTTAAATTTGTTATTTGACTCATTTGATTTATATTCATAAAATATAGAATTATTCAGCTTGAATTTTTATTTTCGCTTATAAAATGAGTAAAAATTGGCTAAAAATAAGTTTTAAAATTGAGGCAGATCTACGGCAAGGTATAATTATATAATTAATTATAATCTCGAAGTCGTAGGTGATATATTTTTATATATCATGCACCCTATTAGTTTGTTTGAATCGGTTTTTAAAATTAAAGCTATGTCTATATATGTCTATATAAATATAATACCGTAAGTATCCAACTATTCAATATTAAATATTTAAATTCTTTAACAAAAGACGCAAAAATTGTCCCCATCAAAGCGATCGCTTCGTGTTCAAATACCATTTATACAGCGCTGAGTATTGGCAACTGTGTGTGTGTGAGTGTATTGGAGAATGCAGTGGGGCGGACAGCTGCACAGTGGCAGTGGCAGGCAACGGTGGCAGTGGCACTGCCAATGCCGGCAATTGGCCCAAAAGACTGCCAACGTTGGATGCAGATCGAAGCTGTCGCTGCCAATGCAAAGGAGCAGTAGTTGGTCGAGGGGCAGGTGGAGGAGGCGTTGGTGGTGCTTGTGGAGGTGGAGTTGGAGTTGGAGCAGCAGCAGCAGCAGCAGTCGCTTCAATCGCAATGGCCATTGCCGTCGCGTATCTTTTGGCATTGGAGAGCATTGGAAATATTACAAGAATTCAATGCGCATATCAAAGGCGATCGATAAGTCACGATTTTGTGGTACGACTGGGACGACTGGGACGACTCTTCCTCCGCCTTTCAACTCTTTTTTTTTAGTCCACCATTGGCACTGGGCAGTCAGCAGTCAGCGGCTTCTTGCCGCTGGTTGCTGCCGTTGTTGTTATTGTGATTGTTCTGGTTGTTGTTGTTGTTGCTGTTGTTGTTGTCATCAATTTATGCAATTGCAGTTCAAAGTCTGCAATTATGGATGACATTTTTGCTCTTGTTGCTCCTTTTTATTACCATTTTCCAATTTCTTGTTTGTTTATTTGGTTTTTTGTTTCAGTTTTTTTTTTTTTTTGAAGAGTTTCAAATTCGTGTAGAAAATGTCGCTCGTTTATTTTCCGCGCTTTGCAATTGTATTTGAATTGAACGGCTAATCCTGATTAGCATTTTATAGATTAGTAATAGCGCTCAAACATGACATCAGTTGTGGGCCTCGACCTCGCCCTCGCCCGCTCTCTTGCCTTCTCTCTTGCCCTCTCTCTTGCCCTCTCTCTCTTGCCCTCACATCGCTGTATGGGGAATTGAGCAAGTTTGGTCTAAAGTTGATTTATTACTACCTCATACTTATGTGGAAACAGGCGAATAATTTTTATACTTATTTATGAAGTGAAAAAAACTTGGAATATATGCTCGTTTATACCCGATAAACTGTTAAGACTTCTTGGCTACGTCCACCAATATAATCGATTTAATCAATATATTGCCTCCTCTAAAGATTACAGAAAAAACATTTTGTACTGTGTACGAGTATTGTGCTGTCGGTTATACCCGACTGCAACGTTCTTACTTTTTTTTTGTTTAGTTTAGCTTTTGTTTGTTCGCGTCTGCAGCTGATAAAGTTCATTGTAAATTGTACAATGCAGATTAAACTATTCAATTGTGATCATTCTTTATTTTTTTTTTAAATATTTCTGATATGAATAAAATATTATTGTTGTATATTACCTATTACCTCCTCTAAAGATTACAAAAAATATTTTGTACTGTGTACGAGTATTGTGCTGTCGGTTACACCCGACTGCAACTACTAAACTAAATGAAACTAAACTAAACTAAACTAAACTATTTAAATGTGATCATTCTTTTTTATAAATATTTCTGATATGAATAAAATATTATTATTGTATAATATAATATACCGATTACCTCCTCTAAAGATTACTAAATAATATGTTATACTGTGTACGAGTATTGTGCTGTCGGTTATACCCGACTGCAACGTTCTATCTTGTTTTTTTTTCAGTAACATTGCAACTCAGTTAATTCGCGTCTGCAGCTGATAAAGTGCATTGTAAATTGTACAATGCAGATTAAACTATTCAAATGTGATCTTTTTTTATAAGTATTTCTGATAGGAATAAACTATGGTTTATCTATTAATGTTCAGTAGTTGGACTCACCTCTTCAAGTGCAGCTCACTTTTGCCCACATAGCTGCAGTTGTCGTGTCCGCACTTGTGGCTGCCCTTGGCATGTGATATTAGATGGGTTTTGAGGGCCTCCGGCGTAAGACCCGCATATGAACAGTCCTCGTGATGGCAACGGAACTGACGTTCCATCGAGGCGTGAGTCAATTCGTGCTGTTTCAGTGAGTATCTGAAATTGAATATTAGCAGAAAAGAGATTTACGAGTCGAGTCTGAAAAAGCTGCTGCTGGAAATCTGTGTGTGACACTCAACGTCACATTGTTCGCTTTTATTTTGTATTTTGTACAATTTTGTGTTTTGTATTTTATTAGAAATTTTTTAATTACATTAAATCAAAGCAAAAGTAATTCGCACCAAAGTCACGTCCGATGCGGCCAGGCCGTCCCCGTCAGTCGGCACGTTCAATGCGGACACAAACCTGGACCGACCGACGGACCGACCGACAGACCGACAGACAGACCGACCTAAGCCACGTTCACGTCCACGTCCATTCCAGAAAGGACCGGCCCACAAACCAAATGCAAACTCGTTGGCAAAACTTTTGTGCACATCAATTACGGATGCTAATTAATCGAAACAGCTGAGAGTCGTCGTCGTCGTCGTTGTCGTTGTTGTGTAGGACAGTGTGGACTTTAAATGGGTCCAGCTAGAGTTCTGCATTTGTAAACGTACCATAAAGTATTCCTATTTGACAGGAGCAGTGGACCAAATTTTACTTTGCTTAAATCACATTTACAGGTAAGATAAAGTTAAAGTCTATGTTAATTTAAAAGTCGATCAATTTGTAGAAAAACGCATTAAGCAAAGCAAACAGTCTAACATATATTATTATTTGCAGCAGAGTTTAACACATATGTGTATACCCTGTACGCATTGAAATTGGGTATGTGGGGTATATTTCAGTGTCTTTATTTGTATTACCAATAAAGACAGACTTAATAATACTTATCGTTTAATATTATTAAGTCTGTCCTATTTGTATAAGGACACTGAAATATAGCCCAAGTGCATATTTATTATTGATCAGTATTTATCAGATATTAATCATAATGACAATAACTTAAAATAAATATAAACAATTTCCTTGAAATCCAAATCAAATTTGCCGATTATAAGTGTTAAATGCAATATGACCAACATCAGATTACTATATATTACAGCATCTAATTGGAATAATCGATTGAATTATAATATATTATATATACTTCTATATATCTGCAGTTAATCTTCAGTAGTTCCCAAGCTTATCTTTTTCAATTACATTTATAGTTGTGATTAAGTTCGCTGGATTTTGGCTTTCGTTTCGAAAATGTCGCAAATATATATTTATATAGAACGTTAATGGAACAACATCTATTCGCATAAATATTGAAAGTGTTAATTTCCGTTGCTCATTGCGAATTTATGCGACGTTGGGCGTTGAAAAAGATTCTTCGTAATAATGCGCGACAGGCGACATTAACAAAGTTTCAATCTTTAATCTAAATCCCGCTTAACGGCAACAATGCCAGCAACAAGAGCACCAATAGGCACTGCCTGCTTTGTGGGCGGTGGGTGGTGGGTGTGGCCTGCCGGTGTTTGGCGACATTGTCATGCATTTCTAATGATGTCGTCGCGCGGGCGGCAACAGCAACAACAACAACACCAACAGCAGCAACAGCAACAACATCGGCGTTGATATGTGAAATGTCACTTTGTATGGAGTTTGAATAGCAACGAAGATGACAACGACAACAGGATGACGGGCGTGCCAGGAGTAAAGGTCCTTACAACCTGGCTGGGGAGTCAACATTGGTCCAAGGCGTTGCTGTCGCTTGAGACCTGACAAAAGGATGCCATTTCACCTGCAGGAGTTTGCCGTAAATTGTTGTTGTTGCTGTTCTTGTTGCTGCTGCTGTTGCTGCTGCTGCTGCTGCTGCTGCTGATGTTGGTTGCTGCCATTCACTGGGATAATGGCGCCGCCAGCAACAACATAATGCTGAAAGAAAAGCAAAGCGAATTAGATGCAACGGCAACGGCAACGGCAACGGCAACGTGCAACAACAGCAACAAAATTATCTTTCGCTCCGCTCGTTGCTGCCTTGTATTTTCAGTTATAACATTAACTTTTATTTCCCCAACTGTATTTTGCAGAGCTGCCTGCTGCGCCCCTCCTTCTCCCTGAACTATATATATATATATACATATATATAACAGTTCAGTTCTCAGAAACTTTCCAGCTTTAACTGTCGCTAATTCGCTTGTCTCTGCTCTATTCCAATAAATAAATGCAAATATCTATTAAAATTTAATTAAATTGTGAGCTGATCATTAGCAAATTCTTGCAGCTAATGTTGGATTGAATTATTAATCTATTATATATTGGATAAAAATTATGCTTCCATAGAAAATGAAAAATGAAATATTGCGTTAAATAAAAATAGTAGAGAATATGTTACAGATATATTTTAAGCCAAAAAAATATTTCTCTTACATAAAGGCAATTTCGACCATCAACATGATGAAAGCAGACAGACAGATAGTACTTATCAATAATATATGTGTACAATAAATAATATACAACTTTATTTTATAACATTGAACACGTTTTCTTTAAAGAATTTCATAATAGGTGATAAAATTCTAATTTCCCGTAATATAATAAAATTATAAATTTCTGTTTAACTAAAAACTTGTCGAAAACTAAAGTGATCAATCAGCTGATAATCCTATTTAAATAGCAGGCTTACACTTTGAAATTCCATTGCAGGCATGAACAGATTAGAGACCTAAGAAAATCGTAATAAAAAAAAAAACTATACTTAAATATACTTAAGTTTAAGTCGAGCGCATTTTGAAATCTAAACACGCCTCGCATGGAGCTGCCGCCCTTCAATGGGGATGCAGATGCGGATGCGGATGCAGATGCGGATGCGGATGGTGGTTGCGACGCAGTGCGGGCTTCGTTGCGATTAGTTGACGAAACGTTTCACGCCTGGCGACGAAAACTTTGCCCTTTTGTTCTGCACTCAATGGCAAGTGGGTGGTTCGCCAGGGGGGAGGGGGGTTGGGGCTGGGGGGATTGGCTTCAAAGTCGAACCGAAGTCTCCAGGAATCAGTCGAGGAGCAGCAGCTGCACGCGGCAAAGGAGCTGTTTGGCTTTGGCTGGCGGTGTTGTGTCAACTTTTGCACGCCATCCATTAGGAGCGAGGGGACGAGCTGGCAGCAAAGGACAACTGGCAGGATGCCCAAGACGCTGAGCAAACATGTGGCGGATGCGCGCACTGCAAAAAGGGGGCGGGGCGGGGTAGGGGGGGGGTGGGTGAGGGAGCAGCTAGTGCGGCAGGTGCAAATGTATCCTGCTGCTCATTGTCAGCTGCATGCGAAGGTGCCACTGACTGCGTGTGTGTGTGTGTGTGTGTGTGTGTGTCTGTAGACAATCGCATGTGTACTTTGGAATGGGTTGGCTTCGGCTTCGGCTTTTTGGACCAGTGTGTGTGTGCAACCGAACCACCCGGCAGTCGCAGTCAATGCTGTTGCTCGCTATTGTTGTTCCCAAAACTCGCATAAATATTTATGACAGCCGCCTGCTTGTCTTCGTTGTCGTATCGTGCCTTGTCCCGGGCGTGGCTTATGCAAGACGCAAGTTTTGTGCCGCGGGCGTTAGTCACCAGTGCAGCGGCTGCTTCCGGTGTCAGTCACAAGGATGTGCTCAACTTTGCACAGCCAGCCCAATAGCCATAACCCCAGATCCGTACACCCACCCGACTACCCACTCTTTGTCCAACTTTCATGTAATTGGTACGTAAGTCTTGTGCCGTCTTTTCAGTTCCAAGTTGTTGTTCGCTTGTGCGACATTAGCTGGATTTTGATGGCTCGTCCTGTGCTGCATGTGAAATTAGTTGCTCCTGGCAGGAGCAGGAGCGGGAGCAGGAGCAGGGTGCCAGCACATTTATGCCATGTGTAATTAGGGAAGTGCCCACAACACCTTTCTCCATTTTGCGTTTTGCCTTCTGCTGCTTATCTGGCAGGCGGCAAAACTTGATGCGACACGAGTATCGTTGCCGGAAATTACCGTTAAATGTCACCCTTGCACTTGTCCTTTTACTGTACTGTACCCTGTGTGAAGGGGATTCCCCCCGGCCAACAGCGCATTGCATTCTTCCAACTACCGCAGCGAACTTTAAGTTTTTAATGCGCACATGTGTTGTGAGTAATCTATTTGAATCTTGTTTCATTTTAAAGAAAAATGTGAGTATTCCATCTGAATTTCAATGTAATTAGGAAAATTAGAAAAAGAAGTATTTATAATATCTAAGCATTCCCAAAAAAATGCGCTAATTAAAAATACTAAAAACAATGAAACGAATCACGCCGCAGGACTCAGTGCAATGGATTCCAAGTGTGTTCTGTTGCTCATATGAAAATGTCATAAGATATACTATGTGCAGCAGACTCCCCTCTCCTCCATCCCCTCCCCCTCCCCACCCCTCAAGGCACCAAATAGTTTGGGCAGCAAGAAATGCAACAGAAAAAGCGCTGCAAATGAAAATTGGGGAAGCGCGCATTTTGCATTAATTAAAAATTCCAAGCGAAAAGCGATTGTTGCGAGTGCAAAATAAGTAACCAAAAATAACTCATTAAGTGGTGGACATTCCGGCCAAATTACGCAAAAGAATACACACACACACACACACACACATGTCGGCGGCACATACGGCAGGACTGCAACTGGACCGGACACCCACCACAAAGTATGCAATGCACTCGCAAATCAAGCCTGCGGCTATGCCACGAAAAAGTGCAGCCAAAAAATAGAAACAACAACAAAAAAAATAACTAAATAATATCAACAAAAGATATATATACAGAAAGTGGGGACATGCAATTTGCATGCAGCATTATTAGAAAATATTCCTTGGCGTAACTTTTGTTGTGTTGTTTAGGATTCTGCGATTTGCCAACGGCAGTTTTTTTGGTTGTAAGCCAAAACATCAGTAATATCTTTTTTTCTTATACCATACAACAATGTTATATGGCAAGAAAATCTAATAACATTTTAACAACTTGCAAGAATTAATTATAAAAATGTATTCCTATATATTTGCTTAAGACTTGCATTTATTTGCTGGCAATATTTTCATTTTAGGTGAAACAACTAAAATTCGAACTAAGAAAATTATATCGATCTGAATGCAAAGAAAAGTTTCCATTTTCTTATTAAAATATTTATGTACATTTTTGGATTTTTTGGGAGTTTTAAAATAGAGTGGACGATATGTAGATCTATATTTATTTGTCTATCTTTAAAGGTATCTGCTGTATTATTTTTTGTCTGACTCGCAGGATTACTATTGGAATACCAGAGCCAAATTTAATCTAAACTTAAATCTTAATATGTTTACTATCCACTAATACATAAATGTATATACGATGTTAAATAATCACTGGAAAAGTGAAAACCCTCTTTGTCTCAGTCCCACTCCCAAAAACTGCCTCTGCTTTCATCTCTGTGCCCGCTAACTGCATCCAGTTATTCCCAGGTCTGATTCAGAGTCTGCTCAGATCCGTTGCCTGCAATTCAAGTTAATGTTTGCTTAAGGAATTAGTTGTGACTTGGCAGCGAGCATCAACTATAGAATATATATTTTTGTACATATATATATATATATAGAGACGGAGACAGTAAGACTGTGACTAGAACTGAGACGGATATGAAACTGGCTGAAGAGAGTTTTCCACTTTTCAAGTGATTATTTGAAAAATTTATTAAAATGCTCATTTGAAGTTATTGTCGAGCGCTGTTGATGTAGATACTTTACTTTTACGACTAACGAGACCGAGTGGCCGGCAAGGAGTCGTCTTGCAAATCAACTATGAGAGAGCGAGCGAGAGAGCGAGAGAGGGAGTGGGAGAAGAGGAGTAGGACGGCAAACTTTCAGCACTCCGCAGTCGAAGAAAGGACGCGACGTCGTCAGTCATGTCAACAGCGCAGCGCAGCTCACATCCGGAATTCCAGACTTGAGCTAACTCAACTTTTACGGCTGCTGGCTGCTAGCTGCTGGTTAGCCGGGTCCTCGGCGGATACTTTACCAGCATCAGTATCAGTCTAAAGTTTGTGTCGTCGCCATCCTCGTCGTCATCGTCCTCGTCCTCGTCGTCATCCTCGTCGTCGTTGGGCAATTCACTTTTATTGAAATGGCGTGCAATGTTTGGCTGGATACGGAATCGGATTCTTTTGGCTTCGCTTGGCGCGACTTCGCATTTCCAATTCGTTGTTGCTTTTGCTGCTCTCTTCTTTTTTCAAATACCCTTTCGGATGGCATTGCAATTTTAACAGACGATGTGTAACACAATTTGTACTGCAGTTCTTCCTGCTTAGAATCGTTCTTAATGTAACTTTCCAAGCAATTTAATAATTTAAATTTGTTTCTTTTGTTTTCTTTATCAACTTGCCAAAATTTAGCTTGATTGTTTTCCCAACTAATAGTAGATATAATAGAAACTCATAAAAATCAAATTTTTTGATTTTCAAAATTTTTAAAAGTTATGATCCTTATCTAAATTATTATCAGAGAAAATATCGTTTAAAAAATGGAGTTCTTATAAGCAAAACTTTTTTATTATTTTTTTTTATTCGAGTAAACCAAAACCAGCTGGGTCGAAAAAAAGTTTTAAATTTTTTTTATTTTCTATTTTATGCTAATCAACCTCAATAGCGAGAAAAATATCACCAACATCGGAATAATAATAATTTTAGCACACAGCTTCTATGTGTCTGCAAGGGTATTCAATAGTCGGCTTCTTGACGTTAAGCGCTCTTTCTTGTTTCTTTTCTGTCTGCGCTTTTAGTTTATTTTATTTTGTATTTTAAGTCATTCCTATGCTGCATCATCCGTTGTCCGGGAGTTGATTCTGTTGATGGCACAAAGTGCAGTGCAATTCATTTTAATGGTCGCTGCTTCTCAGTGCCATGTCCCAAGCCCATTGCCATCCATATCCGACTTGGCTCTGTCCAGTTCAGCTGTTCGTTCCGTCACTTGAGAGTCAATTTCACAAAACTTGATTTCCCATTTCCAATGCCAGCTCCACCATCGGACGATTTAAGGGTTTGGCTATATCCACTCAACGAACGTTCACTGTGCATTCATTCATTTTTATGAATCTGCGAAATTGAGTCGGACATTGTTCGGTTTGCGGTCGGAGCCAGAACAGAGCCCGAACAGAGCCAAACGTGTTGTGGGTTCCCTCGTCTCATTTGAAGTTTGCCCCATTCCCATTCCATGTCCCATTCCCAATCCGAATTCCAATCGCAGCTATTGATGCTCATTGGCAAGTTTTTCGCCTCTCTGCCACTGGCAGTCGCATTCAAGTTTCTTCTTCTTGCCATTGTTACTTGCGGCATGCGCTCATGAGCACATCACGTCGGAATGCATAACATATATCAAGTGGAGTTCTTTGGATATCGCTTGAACGGGGCTCTCGAAATAGCTTGAAAGGCCAACAGGGTAAATGAATTTTACACTGATATATTCCAAGTTGGCGGTTGTAAGATAGCTTCGTACAATAAAAATACACTATATAATCAATTATGAATGCTGCAGTCGAGTGTACTCGAGTAGAAGATACCCTGTACCATATCATTATGTGATGAAAAAAACAGTTTAGTGTTTTGGATTTGAACTTGTGCGTGCAGAAAATATAAGAAAAAATATTTTTATTTTCTGGGTGGATAATTGATAGCTACAATTTCAAACAAGTAAAAACCAATCCTGCAATCGTGAAGAAGTTTAGAAAGAAGTCATCGAATTCTCGGGAAATGATCACCAGAATATTGAACTAAGAGATATAAATTATGTTAGTTTATCATAGTGGAATGATGAACTAAGAGATACCAATTGTTTTATATCATCTCAGCAGAATGATAAACTAACAGTTACCAAAAAGCTTATTTTATCTTAGCTGAATGATGAACGAAGAGACACCAAGTATCTTATATCATCTCAGCAGAATGATCAACTAAGAGATACCAATTAGCCTATTTTATCTTAGTGGAAATGTTAACTATGAAATACCAACTAGCTTATTTTATATCAGCAGAATGATGAACTGAAAGATACCATTTGTTAAATATAATCTCATATCATCTCAGCAGAATAATGAACTAAGAGATACCAATTGTCTTATTTTATTTCAGCAAAGTGATGAACTAACGGATACCAATTATTTTATTTTATCCCAGCAGAATGATGAACTTAAAGATATCACTTGTCAAATATAATTTAATTAGGTACTTACTTCTTTGCCAGAATTTTACCGCAGGTGCCGCATTGAAATTGCTGCTTGGGCGCAGCCGTCGGCTGCTTGGCTATTGTCTTGGCCGATGCTGCTGCCGCTTTTGGCCCGGCCTGGCCGTGCATGGTGGTCATGTGGTTCTTGAGGTTGTGTCTGCGGGCGAACTTGGCCGAGCACTCGGCGCACTCGAAGATGCGCTCGTCGGTGTGATTGCGCAGATGGGGGCGCAGCGAGTGCTTGCGGAACTGTTTGGGACAGAGCGGACATTGGAGCAGCTCGTCCTTGCCGATCGCTGAGCCGCGTGTGTGAAAGAAGCGATGGTAGAGCAGATCCGACTCGTACTGCGCACTGAAGCTGCACTGATCGCAGTGCCAGCTCTGGGACACCTCTTGATCAACAACTGTTGTTGTTGTTGTTGTTGCTGTTGCTGTGCTGGATGTGGAGGCGATGGGCTGGCAGCTGCGCGTGTGCCGTCCCAGCGCCTGGGCGGACTGAAAGCTGCCGCCACAGCTGAGGCACGAATGATTGTCAATGGGATGCGACTCGCGGCGATGTTGAACCAGCGCCTGCGGCGTCTCAAAGCTCAGCTGGCAGCTGGCGCATTGGCTGCCCAAGCGACGCCGCTTGCAGCTCGCCTGGGCTGGCGCCGGCTTCTCCGGCTGCTGATCCTCGAGCACATCCAGCACCTCGCGCAGCATGTGCTCGATTTCACGCTCCTGCTGCGGCTCCGACTCCGGCTCCGGTTCCGGTTCCAGGTGCGCTTTGTGGCCGGGCTGGCGTTGCGCTCGCCGCTTGTGCTGCATGAGGCTGCGATGGCGACGCGCCGCCAGCGGCGTCTCGAACTCCAGACGACAGACGGCGCAATAGTATTTGGCCAGGCGATGCTTGTGCTTCTCGTGGCGCTGCAGCGCCACGCGCGAACTCTGCGCAGCGCCGCAGATGTCGCAGCGAAAGCGACACTGATAATAATCGGAGGCGCTGCCCGTGGCCACCAAGCCCACGTGATCCGTGGCAAAGTGGCGCCGCAACTGTGCGTTGTACAGGAAACTGTCGCCGCACACGGAGCACCGCAGATGACGGCGCTGCGCAATGCAAACGGGCACCGATCGATTGATGGCAAACAGCACCTCCATGTGAGCGTTGCCCAACAAATGCTGCCACATTTCCTCATTGCCCGCACACTCGAACTGACAGTAGCTGCACCAGAAACGGCCTCCAAGTCGCTCGGTGAGCTCCACGTGGGATGCGGAGCGCCAATGTGCCTGCAATTGGAACGGAAACAAAAATGTTTATCTTGAAAGAAGTTGTCAATCACTCTGCTGGCTTTTAAAATACATATCGATAACTAATGTCGATAACAGATACAAATAACAGGTAATAAATTCAAATATCCTTATGTACACAAGTACCTAAGCTCAAACAAAACGCAATCTGCGCACTTAAGTCAGCCTCTTCAGTCCTTCCATCTTTCCAACTCTATAAGAAATGCTAATCTTAAATAAAATAAGCTTAAAGCCGGCTCTAGGTCACATATTGGCTTATTAAACAAACAACAACAATGTCTAAAACACTAAAAAGTGATAAATTTCAAAAATCCTCCCTGTTCTATCAAGAACAGAATTGATTTGTGGTTGCCTTACCACACATATAAAGCTTGAACCTGTTGAGAATCAAACGAATCAAACAAAGATTTTAATTTACATTGCGGAAAATATTCTTGTTCTTTGCTTAAACGTTCGTTGAGTAAATAAACCTCTGAGATATGTAAGAAAAACTGGAAGATATTTCTTGATATGAAAAAGGAATAAAACGTTTTTTTCATGATGAATATCAACAAAAGTCCTACCTGGAAGGACTGCTCCGTGTTGGCATAGAAGCGGCAGGGCTGGCACTGGAATGGCGCCTGGCGGACGATGCTGCCCATGTGCTCCAGAATGGCGTGCAGCGAGTGCTGGCGGCGCAGCTGCGACTGCTGCTGCTGCAGGCGGCGGTAGTGATAGTGCGAGATCAGATGCTTGCCCATCAGATGGCGGGCCATGCTGTGGCGGCACAGCTCGCAGCGCAGCAGATTGGCGCGACGTCGGCGACGGCGCTGCAGTTGCAGTTGCTCCGCCGGCGGCGGCTCAAAGTCCTTGGCCAGCTCGAGATTGGCGCCGGCTAGATTGGCCTGCTCCAGCTGGCGTTCGGCGTCGGCGCGTCGCTGATGGTAGCCGCTGCGCAGATGCTGTTCGTAGTTGAGGCGCGTCTTCAAGCGACGGCAGCAGATGTTGCACCAGTAGCTGGCGCCCGGCTGCTGCAGCTTGGTCAGATCGATGTTTTCGCGGTACTCCAGTTGCTTGCTGCCCGGCACCCATTTGCCGTGCGTGTGCTCCGCCGGCGGATGGTCGTGCGGATCTTCGGGCGGCTCGTCCCAGCTGGGCGAAATGCGCTCCAGGTGCGTATGGCGCAGCTGTGGTCGATGTTCCGGCTTCCATTTGCCACCCGTGTGCGTGGCGGGCACCGCCGGCGGCGAGTGGCGACGCCCATCGTACTCCTCGTCCGCATCGGGATCGTGCTCGTGCTCGTGCTCCTGATCATGATCGTGATCGTGATCATCATCGTCGCCTTCAAAGTCGTCCGGTTCCTCGTCATCCTCCTCCTCCTCGCTGGCCTCGGGCGAGTGCACAAATTTCAATGGCTTAAAGTCGGACTCCTCGTGTTCCCGCACCGCCTTCAGCAGTGGATCTGAGCAGCTGCTGGCCGAGTGCCAGCTCTGCTCCTCCTTGGCACCCCGTTCCGGGCGTGCGCCCGTCTTGCCGCCCGTCGAGACGCTTTGCAGCTGCAGCGAGGAGAAGAACACATCGGCGCCCAGCTCGTAGGTCGGATCGTAGGCCTCCGTCAGGGACTTCGAGGTCTTGCCTCCATGGCTGGCCGTTGTTTTGCGCAGGTAACTGCTCGGCGCTTCCGGCTCGGCAAAGTGGAAGCCATCATAGCTGTGATCCAAGTTGGAACGACTCATAATCGTGGCCGCAACGTGCTCGCTGCGAGCAATCGATCGCCCCGATGTCGTTGTCTGAACCACAACTTGCTTTACCGGGTGCTCGTTTCCGGCGATTCCAATGCAATTCCGTTTACGGTGCTCAATGTACTTGCCCAGACCCACAATTGTCGCGTTGCACTTGATGCACAAGTGCGTGTCCTCCAGTTCATCTGTATCGTTATTCATTTCTGAAAGCTGTTAAGAACGAAAGGTTAAAGGATTAAAATTAATTAAGGCACTCATCAAATGACAACCAATTGACAACCAAAATTGACAAAAATTTTAACATGTGGAGGTCTCCGATGCATGGCTCCCCCATTACAAACTCCCATAACTTTGTCAAAACTGATCCGATTTTCAAGTTTGATGTCATTTTGTTCATGGTTTGGCCTCTAGATTGATTCT